>JAWDGP010005953.1:0-22713 GCA_033675545.1 Elysia crispata
GGAGGCTGGTATAATTATTTATTTGTGGCAGTAGTAGTAGGCCTTTAGAACAGATCTTTATTGTGTCAATTATGAGCTTATGGGTGGAGCCACGTGCGCTTCTAGCTTGTTAGTATACTTAGTTTAATGGCGGGAAAGTAGTCTCCGCCCCTCTAGCGGTTTATTCTTTTTTCTTTAATAATTCGGAAGTTACTTTGTTCTTTTATTCCTGTCCAGCTGGCCAGAGAAGCTTTTCTTCGGTCGGCTTTCCACATACTTTGATCGGGAGATGCTAAATGTAGTTCGTAGATGTAACGATGCCTTCCGTAGATTCTATGATCTCGGTCGGGTGATGTTTTAGTTGGGGAAACGGGCTGTGCCGTTCGACGGAGTAGATTTTCCTCGGTCGGCATTGGCCCTTGTTCTAGGTACGAACTGGGAAACCAGGGAAGTCTTTGACCGGGGGCCTTGCCGACTGAGCTTGTACTATAAATTGTAGAGCTCGGAAAGACTCCTTGTCAGTATCTTTTTGGAGTATCTGGAGGCCACGTTGGAAGTGCCAGTAGTATCGTTGGAAATTTAGGGAGAAGTTATTGTGGAGATTATTGAACTATTGTGAAACTTGTGTTGGATTATCATTTGTTTTAATTCTACGTGATTATCACCGTGACTCGGGGTAAGTTGTTGCAAAGCTTAAGTTAGGTGTATTTAGCGCGAGGCCATGTCCTTGTAAATTTAACAGATTCTAAGTACTATTACTGTAAGTATTAATTTCCTCCCTTCAGACATTCATTGACTCATATGACAGACGACTGATTTTATTATTCCTATGACGCTATGAATTTCCCTCTCTAAATATTGTGTTAACCTTTATCTTTACCTATTAATTATTGATCGTAAGTTATGCATATGATCACCTCGTTAATCTGGAGAAGTATTTCCCTAGACTAAGTTTTGTTGCATTGCCAGTACTGTAAGTCTAACTGGCAGATTATGATTATTCTGTATTAGATGTAATCTAGTCTTTGTAATATTACACGTATTGACTTGAGTATCCTAAGTCTACCGTCTATGCAAGACGGACTTGGCGCACCCCTTCTCCCAGTTAAGGAGAGTAACTGGCCACGGCCTCTTTGATGTTTGAACTGACGCTCTCATGTGAGAAGTCGGGTGATTGCGTCAGTGCTAGGCGTTGGTCACGCTCTCGGTTTCGCGCCAGGGCGATCTTAGATTCATTTTCCCTCTCTAATCTCTAATTCAGTAATTGTTTACCTGAGACTGGACCAATGGCGAGGTACCACGTGGTATGGTAGGCCAAGTCATGGGCGGTCGCAATTATGTAAATTATAAGATCATACCGATACAGTAGGATTGACCTTGACTGTTACAGTGTTAGATTGAGAACATGAAATTTAATTATGCTTGTTCTGCTAAGTTGAACTTTTACTTAAGGTTAAATAGAATGATTGATGGTTATCTTATTGATTACGTTGTATGTCTAATATTGTGTTTTATTTCTTTTCTTTCTTAGCGTTGGCTGACTATTAGGCATTTTCATTACCGTAGGCATTTTGTTTGGATCATTTCTATTTTGACTATTAGGCATTTTCATTACCGTAGGCATTTTGTTTGGATATTTTCTATTCTGACTATTAGGCATTTTCATTACCGTAGGCATTTTGTTTGGATCATTTCTATTTTGACTATTAGGCATTTTCATTACCGTAGGCATTTTGTTTGGATCATTTCTATTTTGACTATTAGGCATTTTCATTACCGTAGGCATTTTGTTTGGATCATTTCTATTTTGACTATTAGGCATTTTCATTACCGTAGGCATTTTGTTTGGATATTTTCTATTTTGACTATTAGGCATTTTCATTACCGTAGGCATTTTGTTTGGATAATCTCTATTTTGACTAGTCTAAGGCATTATTAGGTATTCTGACTATTAGGCATTTTTATTGGGCATTTGTTTAGTTCTTAGTATCTTCTGTTCTGACCATTTTATTAGTATCTTCTATTTAGTATTCTGGCCATTTTGTTTGTATCTGATCTTAGTATAATATCCGCAGTCTATCTCGAGTATCTGCTTGGCGCTTATCATTCTGACCATTTGTTAGTACCTTTATTGCCTGATTGCTTTTCGATCATCTTTGTATTTTTTTTATTTTATTCTTTGAGAATTGCTTCCATTCATTGATTATTGAGTATCCGTGGAATAAACATATTATAGGTGGTAACTTTAACTTCTTCTCTTTTGTGTTCTTCCTTTTCTGGAGTGTAGCTATTCTGTTCTTGTCAAGTCTCGACACCCACTCGTATTAGTTAGGGAACAGTGGCCTTAGTACTCCACTGATACTCAAGGACCCAAGAGTGTGAACTCTGTAGTATTGCACGGCTGCTAGGCACGCTACCATAACCAGTTAGGGCCTGCAATTACTTAGAGTAGGAAGAAGCACTGAGCTTCTATAGGTAACTAGACTAGTGGGTCCTATTACAGTAGTGACTAAGTAAGTCCAGGGTATCCACCACCCCAAGGTCTGGTTACATTTGGTGGCAGATGTGGAATATTTTGAGTATATCCCTAGAGTGGTGTCGAAGTTCAAGTCTTTCCTTATTTTGTTGTCTTTCCTTGTTTGGAACACCAATCTCCTCCTTTTTGCTCATTGTCTCCTAGTCCTTTTGCAATGCCTAGTGGTCAGCCAGCCCCGAAGATGGTTATCTGCGCGCCAAGAGAAGTATCGCTGGCTAAGTTTTACGGGAATGGAGGAGTTGAGGAGACAACCAGATTCCTCGCTCGCATGGAAAGAGCGTGGGAATTCCTACACCTCGATACAGAGAAGGAAAAGATTTCTTTCTTTTATGAGAAGATCGGAGAAGAGGTGGAGAGTGAGATAGATTGTCACCTCGAAGGAAAATCTGCCATTTCTCAAGAGGTTTTAGACAATTTAAGGAAATGTTACGGTGAGAAAAGAACCGTTCCTGCCCTACGGAGGGTATTTTGTAACATTAAGCAAAGAAAGGACGAGACAGTCCGTGCATTCTCACATAGGCTAAAAGATGCCTTTGATGCGGTGATCAACCGCCAACGAGACAGCGAGATCGATCTATCCCCAATGGACGAGCTGCGAGATACTTTCGTGGAAAATTTGAGAGACAGGCAGACAAGGCGGCATCTACGGGATCAACTCACCTCGTCTCCAAATGCCACATTCAACGAAATACGCCTCCAAGCAGTACAAATGGAGGATGACGACAGTGACAGTGAGGGGGAGGAGGCGAGAGCAAGCTTACGTCAGGTCACCGCGTTAAGTTCAGAAGAGAGCAGTGACTACAATGAGGCGGTCGAGCTTCTAACCAAGCAAGTGGCTAAACTTACAGGCCTCCTAATCGAACAGGAACATCTAAGGATTAGCCAGTCTCGCTACGATGGAGATAGGTCGCGCCCCCACGCTCACCGACATAACCAGAGCACGCTTTCATCAGCGGGGCGGAACCAACGCGTGACAGGCGCCGTCTGCTTCAGATGTGGTAGACAAGGCCATTTTGCTAGAGTATGCGCCCAGTTGCCGAACTCGGACTTTAGTGTAAGTCCCGCCTCGCGTAGAGGCAATGAGCGACGTGATACTCAAGGAGTGACACCACGAGGTCAAGCTCATTCCATGAGTATTTATACTGACATTGAAGGAGGAAGTGAAAGGAAAATAATCAGTTCCAGAGTTACAGGAACAGTAAAGTGGTTCAACGTCAAACGTGGCTTTGGATTTATTACCCCTGATGGCACCAGAAAGGACATTTTTGTACACTATTCATCCATAGTGAGAAACAATCCCAGGAAATATCTTAGAAGTCTTGGTGATGGAGAGAGGGTAGAGTTTGATGTTGTTGAAGGTAGAAAGGGAGCCATGGCAATTAATGTGACCGGAACATTTGGTGCAAACGTTTTAGGTAGTAGATATGCTGCAAACATAGATAAACTGAATCCCCGTCATCATGCGAGCAGACTTGGTGGCAATCGACAGAGACGATACAAGCGATGTGTTGGTGTCGTGGATTACCAGTCTTCCGACAGACCTGGTGGTGGCCGTAGGAATCATTGTAGTGGTCGCAGATTCCCTCAGCATGACCAAGACTATCAGCCAAGACAACCACGGTCGGGAGTATCTTATGACCAACCAAGGGAGTCCATACCCCGCCCTGTTATTGGTCGCCGTGGGGACAACCATCGCGAAAGACACGCCAATGATGTTACTCAGAACCAAACATCTGATTCTGGATCAGCTACTACTTCCTGTGTAGCTGGAGGCCCTATAGTCACGAATCATCGCGGCCGCGGTCAGCATCAAAGTAAAGTGACCTTCCGTGAGCTCAGGCCGCTGGTTGGTCCATCTGCGCTGACCCACCAGCGTAAGGACGCCTCATTACCTGTGCTACCGGACGAGCAGCGACTTCCTCGCCGATCAAGGCGGATCTCTCGTAGGCCTGATCGCTTTGGTCTTTACTAGGCTGTGCCCTACCGCCTAGCGCACTATAGACTGAAGGACTACATGTGAGAGAAGACCGTGTGATGCTGTAGTGTTGCCTGTTGTGACTGCACTGAGGCGCTGCGCGTGCAGTTGGATGGCCTATGGTGTTACGCTTATTGATTAAAAACTATGTGTTGAAACACAGAGACCTATAAATTTTAACAACAAGAACACTTTGTAACGGTCTTGACTTGGTTGTTTTTCTCTTATGATTTTCTTGCATTTTAGTTTTCATTGGTTTTTTTCACTGTCTTTTTATCCTGCCTACTAACACCGGTAACTGCTCACTTTACGATTTATATTGAATATGATGGTTTATGAATTTATGTGTTACCTAGGACTTTGCGATGTGCAACTATGTTTTTAATTAACAGTTGTACTGATTAACAATGTATTATTTTACAATTTTTAGTTGAGGGATGAGGGAGTAATCGAATGTGATTTATGTTAGTAAGCCTATCTCTATTTCTTATTCTACACCCGTGTGATCCCGGGGCCCGCTAGTCGGAGCGGGGAGTTCAGAATAGGATCACTGGTTTGCCCATTTCACCAGATCGTAAAAGGCGAGTAAAGAATGGTTTTGGGAGAGATTCGAACCCTATCCCATGCAATAGTAGGGTTGATGTAGAAACCGAGTCTGGGACTCGATGAGATTTTTCTTAGGTCCGCTCTGGCAGCTGTATGATTATCCCGACTGTTGAGAGCTGGACGCACTATACTGTATACCTGCTTTATCTCTTGAGGTGTTTCTTTTAAGTATTAAAACTATAATTGTATCCTGATGTTCAGTATAGACTTTAATTATCTGCTGTACATGGTGACTGGAGAAAAAGGATTTTTCGTTTAAGTAGATGTGGGAGAAGCTCTTGAGAATGATTGTGAATTTAATAAGTATCATAATTCATAATCTGTGTTGCGTGGATCAGATTTACAGGCTACTAGTTCGGTAATAATATCCTCTCTGGAGGACGATGTCTAACTCTAAGGAAAGTATTTACTGATCATTTCCATTTCTTCTCCCTTTATTGCTGACCATCTTGTTTTCCTATTGCTTTGAGCACTGATGACGTATAATGTTGAATGTTTTTAATGTCCCTGTGTCGTTCTGGAGCTCCACGTCTTATGTGTTGTGTTTTGTTCTTTCCACAATTTTGTGCATTTTGTCTACCATGTTTTACCTTTTTTACCTGCTGTTTTTATGCAACGCTCTCTTTTAATTCATTTGTAACCATGCATATTTTAATGTCAATTTTCTATATTTGCCCATTTCATGTTCACTGTGTGGCTTATGGAGTGTTGTTCAATTTTATGCCTTTTTATGCGTCGGGTTGCCAAGTAACCATTCCTCGACTGTGCTAATTATATTATGAAATACCATTTATTCTTACCACGACTTTTGCATGCCCCTAGTGTCACATGTTGTAACATATATAATGCCAATCTGTGTAACCTGCTTGCTATTGATTTATATGGTATAAGATATTCCTATCGAGAGAGGATGCTACACTTGTTAAGCATAATTTAGCACTGTACTTAATCTTGTGGTCAGTTTGTTCTAATTATTCACACTATATTATTAGTAAATAATGATGATCTTTTGAATGATCTAAATTTTTGTATCGGTTTTATTTTGGATAGGCCTAAGTATCTATAGTAATGACGTTTGGGATGACCTCATTTTTTATCATTGACTGGACAGTCGACTGAACCCACCTTTACCTTCTGCCTCCCGCATTATGTTCCGTACTGCCGCACCGTTCCTTTGAACTTTTCCATTATATCAGTAGTGCCGTCTATCTCGTGGCGTGAGTGTTTCCGTTACGCAATGATGATCGTGTCCCGGTAGGAGAGTTTGCTGTGTTTATTTACTTTGGTGGTACTGTTGACCTTACCTTAGGGTTGAGTATTGAGGTTAAGTTCAGTTCGTCGGAGCCGAACAATTTTTTGTGGGGCGAGTGTAAGGAGGCTGGTATAATTATTTATTTGTGGCAGTAGTAGTAGGCCTTTAGAACAGATCTTTATTGTGTCAATTATCAGCTTGTGGGTGGAGCCACGTGCGCTTCTAGCTTGTTAGTATACTTAGTTTAATGGCGGGAAACTAGTCTCCGCCCCTCTAGCGGTTTATTTTTATTTCTTTAATAATTCGGAAGATACTTTGTTCTTTCATTCCTGTCCAGCTGGCCAGAGAAGCTTTTCTTCGGTCGGCTTTCCACATACTTTGATCGGGAGATGCTAAATGTAGTTCGTAGATGTAACGATGCCTTCCGTAGATTCTATGATCTCGGTCGGGTGATGTTTTAGTTGGGGAAACGGGTTGTGCCGTTCGACGGAGTAGATTTTCCTCGGTCGGCATTGGCCCTTGTTCTAGGGACGAACTGGGAAACCAGGGAAGTCTTTGACCGGGGGCCTTGCCGACTGAGCTTGGACTATAAATTGTAGAGCTCGGAAAGACTCGTAGTCAGTATCTTTTTGGAGTATCTGGAGGCCACGTTGGAAGTGCCAGTAGTATCGTTGGAAATTTAGGGAGAAGTTATTGTGGAGATTATTGAACTATTGTGAAACTTGTGTTGGATTATCATTTGTTTTAATTCTACGTGATTATCACCGTTACTCGGGGTAAGTTGTTGCAAAGCTTAAGTTAGATGTATTTAGCGCGAGGCCATTGTCCTTGTAAATTTAACAGATTCTAAGTACTATTACTGTAAGTATTAATTTCGTCCCTTCAGACATTCATTGACTCAAATGACAGACGGCTGATTTTATTATTCCTATGATGCTATGAATTTCCCTCTCTAAATATTGTGTTTACCTTTGTCTTTACCTATTAATTATTGATCGTAAGTTATGCATATGATCACCTCGTTAATCTGGAGAAGTATTTCCTTAAACTAAGTTTTGTTGCATTGCCAGTACTGTAAGTCTAACTGGCAGATTATAATTATTCTGTGTAACTTGTAAGATGTAGATCTAGTCTTGTAATATTACATGTATTGACTTGAGTATTCTAAGTCTACCGTCTATGTAAGACGGACTTGGCGCACCCCTTCTCCCAGTTAAGGAGAGTAACTGGCCACGGCCTCTTTGAACTGACGCTCTCATGTGAGAAGTCGGGTGATTGCGTCAGTGCTAGGCGTTGGTCACGCTCTCGGTTTCGCGCCAGGGCGATCTTAGATTCATCTTCCCTCTCTAGTCTCTAATTCAGTAATTGTTTACCTGAGACTGGACCAATGGCGAGGTACCACGTGGTATGGTAGGCCAAGTCATGGGCGGTCGCAATTATGTAAATTATAAGATCATACCGATACAGTAGGATTGACCTTGACTGTTACAGTGTTAGATTGAGAACATGAAATTTAATTATGCTTGTTCTGCTAAGTTGAACTTTTACTTAAGGTTAAATAGAATGATTGATGGTTATCTTATTGATTACGTTGTATGTCTAATATTGTGTTTTATTTCTTTTCTTTCTTAGCGTTGGCTGACTATTAGGCATTTTCATTACCGTAGGCATTTTGTTTGGATCATTTCTATTCTGACTATTAGGCATTTTCATTACCGTAGGCATTTTGTTTGGATCATTTCTATTCTGACTATTAGGCATTTTCATTACCGTAGGCATTTTGTTTGGATATTTTCTATTTTGACAATTAGGCATTTTGTTGGATATTTTCTATTCTGACTATTAGGCATGTTTATTGGACATTTGTTTAGTTCTTAGTGTCTTCTGTTCTGACCATTTTATTAGTATCTTCTATTTAGTATTCTGGCCATTTTGTTTAGTATCTGATCTTAGTATAATATGTGCACTTTATCTCGAGTATCTGCTTGGCGCTTATTCTGATCATTTGTTAGTCTTTTATCACGTAATTGCTTGGGGATCATCATTGTATTTTGTATTTTATCCTTTGAGAATTGCCTTAATTCATTAATAATTGAGTATTCGTGGAATAAACATATTATAGGTGGTAACTTTAACTTCTTCTCTTGTGTGTTCTTCCTTTTCTGGAGTGTATCTATTCTGTTCTTGTCAAGTCTCGACACCCACTCGTATTAGTTAGGGAACAGTGGCCTTAGTACTCCACTGATACTCAAGGACCCAAGAGTGTGAACTCTTTAGTATTGCACGGCTGCTAGGCACGCTACCATAACCAGTTAGGGCCTGCAATTACTTAGAGTAGGAAGAAGCACTGAGCTTCTATAGGTAACTAGACTAGAGGGTCCTATAATTGCAGTAGTGACTAAGTAAGTCCAGGGAATATCTACCCCCCTAGGTCTGGTTACATATGGCCTCCCATGCCCGTAGCCTCGATATGCTCAGTATTTATTTGCTAAACATGGCCAATTCATTTCTGTATGTTTAAATTCTAAACTTAACAACAGACATCGACTCGTTCACTCTGAAATCAACGATTAATAAGGAACTAAGTGGGTAAGATCCTTCTGACATTGATCAAAACAAGCTGTAGTCACCACACCTCTATTTGGGTTGAACATCTTCTAATAAACAAGTCTTAAAACATGATACTGGGGTTGAGTCTTCCACAGTCCCACCTAGCGACGTAGACTTGGAAATCGGTTATCAAACCTGATCTGATAGGGCGTTTTCTATAGGAAGCTTCGCTGTGCCTCTCTTTGTAATAACTTTTGCAGTTCATGTAAATAGCAAAATGTAACAATCCTACACATTAAAACATGTTTGCAACAGAGATAAAATTACCTAGCTTCAAATCAGTCACGAAAACATTTTATTTTCCAACCCGCCAATATATGGTAATCAAGATCAAGTGTAAGAATTATGCTCTTTGAGTTCGGCAGTGCCTTTTAAAGGACCTGATCACATTTTTATGAGACATACAAAGAGACAAAAGTAAAAGAAAAACAACCGGTAAAACAAATGATAGTTCACCTTCTTTTCCATGAATAATATAGCAGATTTATAACTTGGTGTGGAAGGTTTAGGATATCTAAAATAAGACTTGACTAATATCAATATTATTTTAATAAATTCTTTCAACATCCCATTTAGTAGTCAGGCAGCCGTTTTTGATTTATTTTTATTTTAATTTTATAAAAAATTTATGCTTGAATTAGGGATGGATGAAATTGTTCTGAAAAGGGGGGTGGGAGGGTGCTTAGGATTGTGTTAGGATCCAATTATTCAAGTGGCGCAGCTCTTTAGGGGGGAGATCTGGGGGCATACCCCCCCTCCCCCCTTGTAGAAAATTTTGAAAAAAAAAATTGGTGCAAAGCTGTACATTTTGTTGAAATTGGGCAGTAGTTTTGAAGGTACCGAAAGACACGACTTTTGGTTTTATTTATGAACAAGAAGGCGTGAAGATGCATTCTGTTTTTTTGTCATGGAACATTTTCTTTCTTTATTTTTTTGACGGGGTTGCTCAAGCAACCTAAGCACCCCCTAGATCAGGCCATGTTAAGTTAAGGGTTTAATTCAATGAAAATTCATTCATGAAGGTATATTTAAATTTATACAGCATTTGTCTCTGTGAGAAGTATTGCATGTTCAGTTGTTTATGATCCCATGTAAACCAATGTAAATTTATTGTATGGAAATTTTCCTTTGAGAAATATATAAAGTTTTTTTCAATCTCACTGAGTCATAAAAAGCCAACGCCTTAATTGTAGTTGCTAATGAACTGAGAGAGATCCAAATAAGGTTATTATAATCGACTCTAACAAAATTCAGGTTATGGTTTGCATTACTCCGACCAAAATCTTGACTACTGTTAGTTACTAGTAAGCTCAAACTCAAGGTAATTCCCTCAAAGAAAACTCGTAGATTAGCATGGGCATCTTCGAAAGTTCAAAACCGAAAGGCACTTAAAAATCTTACTATATTGACAGGCTATATTTTCAAGGTCATTGTTATCCGTGGCGTCATGCTTGTCAATTCTGTGTCAATGCTCTGCTAATCAAAGTCGTGTTTGTTTTTTTTTATTTTTTGGATTTTGGATGATATAACCAGCAGTGGTAGAATTAACAATTTTCTTTACCAAGAACTCAGAAGACTGTGTAACTGATTGCCTACAACGTTTGTACCAGATGGATGTTTCATGTTGAGATAATCAGCTCTCACCTAATTGGCTACACCGTGACGGCTATACCATATGGGTGTTTCATGTTGGGACAATCAGCTGTCACCTAATAGGCTACACCGTGACGGTTATCCCAGTTGGGTGTTTCATATTTAGACAATCAGGTGTCACTTAATAGGCTACACCATAACGGTTATATCATAAAGGTGTTTCATGTTGGGACAGTCAGTCACCTAATTGGCTACACCGTGACGGTTATACCAGTTGGGTGTTTCATGTTGGGACAATCAGTCACCTAATTGGCTACACCGTGACGGTTATACCATATGGGTGTTTCATGTTGGGACAATCAGCTGTCACCTAATAGGCTACACCATAACGGTTATACCATATGGGTGTTTCATGTTGGGACAATCAGCTCTCACCTAATTAGATACACCGTAGCGGTTATACCATATGGGTGTTTCATGCAATCAGCTCTCTCGTAATAGCCTACACCATAACGGTTATATCATATGGATGTTTCATGTTGGGAGAATAAGCTCTCACCTAATTGGCTACACCATAACGGTTGTACCATATGAGTGTTTCATGTTTTCAGCTCTCACGTAATAGGCTACACTGTAACGGTTATATCAGTTGGGTGTTTCATGTTGTTCATTTTACGTCTTGGTGTCTCAAGCATTTCAATCAACTTGACTTTACCCTGACGATCTCAGTAATCTCACCGTGATCTCATCCCTCTCTCCCCAGATCCTGAATCTGTACAGACCTACACATGTGAAGCAGTGTCTGACTTAGGGCAGAGAGTGGGATCAACTCTCACAGCAAAGTTTGCATGTAAGAAAAGATAGAGAAGATTGCAAGAAGGTTATTTCTCTAAAATGTGCTTGATAGTTTTAGAAGAACTTACAATTTGGTTAAATATAATTTTTTTTTCTAGATATAGAGAACTGGTAGATCTGCTGAACTCCATCCTGAAGAAAATTGTTCTAAAAGGTCAGAGGTTATCTTTTGTTGAATCAACACCAGCTATCCATGATCAATATGTCTCAGAGAGACTGAGCTTTCTGCATTATTTATTTCCACAGTCGGTAAAAAAATGATTATTTTCAGGTGCAGCCAAGAAATATTGTAATGGGCATAATCAATAACTAATTATTAAATTTCGCTCTTCCTCAAGCAACCAGCTTTGGTTTTCTTTCAATCATCTTCAAACAGTAGAATATTTCCTGATACAATTCTAAGAAGTCATTTTTCCCTTACGCTATTATGTTAAAAACCTGAGTCACAACAGGAAGGGCTGAAGTTTTTCTCGTTACAGCTCTGAAACTGGAAATTGATCATGTGATGTCCCTCATTGTAAGTAGCATATTATAATGTAGTTATATGCATTACAAAATTCCATAAATAAGCCTCAGTTTTAGCATAACTCTTGTATGAGGTCAACTTTTATCCTCTGAAACCTGTATCTCCAGATATGATCAGTATTTTTATACTTCATTTTAAGTTGTCCGACGCCAGCCTGCTATATTTGGCATTTTGTTGATAACCACAAGATTCGTCTCTGCAAGTGAAAGGTTTAGGAGTAAACAAAACATTCATTTTGATTTTTTCACATTGGTCTTAGTTTGAACTATTACATGTATAACTTTTTGAAGGTAAGATTCATAATTACATGTACATGTTTTGTTTTGTTTTTTTTTTCTTCCAGAGAGACATCTTGTTTGTTTGAATAGAATGACTCTTTGTGCTGTCCTCGCAGTTTTTTGTCCTTTCAAACCTCAAAATTTGCCAAAATTTGGCACGCAAATTACCAAATTTGCCATCAAAATGTATAAATTTGCCAAAAATTTGCCAAAAATTTCCCTGCGGTTTAACAAAAATCAAACACCCAAAACAAGAGGTAGGACCCTACTGTAAAAAGAAAATAGCAAAAAAAGTTCAATATTGATATCACAACATTTATAAATTTACATATATGAATTAAGCCATAAGGGGTAAAATGAAAGAAGACATAGAAATGAAGAGAAAAGAATCAGATAGAAATGGAAAAATGAAATCAGAGATTCAAAGGAAATATAATAATTATAACAGAGGAATACCAATGCCCTCAAGTTGTCTTCATTGGGGCTCCTTCTCCTCTCAGAGAATACAAGATTATAAATAGAAAAAAGTTCTTTCTGCATCAGCAGGGTTTAAGCAAGCATGAATGTACTGCAAAGCACACTCAGCAAGTTTAGGAACATCCGACTTGACACTTTTCCAAAATACTGTAAGGTTGAGTGAAATACCCCCAGACACCTTAACAGCCTTTGGACAAAGAGATTCCCTTGGAAACCAGTAGTTTTTGGCTCTTTGTTGAAGGCCCATTTGAACCTTCCTCCGCCTGTCTCTCTACGACTCGTCCATGCTTAGCTGATTTTTTTGTGGATCTCCACGTACGATTTTCTAGTGTGGTCTAAAACTAGATTACAAGGTGTGCAGAATAGTTTTTAACCACTCACATGGGTCCACTCTGCAAACTGTACTAAATAAGCTATTATAAGAGGCTTCAGGTTGCTTGGACCCAGCTAGTTCTTTATGATTGTGTAGATGTAAGAAATTGTGTATCATACTATAATGCCATTACATTTTTTTCCAAGCTGAACATTTTTCATTCATGCATTAAACAAATAAATTTCGTAGATGTGAATAAGGCACAGTTGGTGAACAACTAACAGAGGCTTCTCCTCAAACAAGGAAACATTTAGAGCGTCTGGCATTTTAAATAGTGAGAGTAAAATGCACCATATTTTGTCGTCACACTTTCTAAATATTCTTTGTCTGTTGACTGTTGATATCACATAACCTTATGAAGTTGCACCAGTCCTTGCATCTAGTCTATGTATATTAATTTTTATTATCACTGTAAAATAACTTTGTGTCGCACAAGTGTATGCATGTAGTCATGTAAATTATTATTATTACTGTTAAGTTGCTTCATTTCACACTAGTACAAGCATCTAGTCTATGTATAGTATCATTTATTATCACTATTAAATAAGTTTTTGCCACACCAGTCTACGTATCTAGACATGTAAATTATTATTTATTATCGCTGTAAAATAATTTTGTGTCACTTCACATCATTTCACGCATCTAGTCATATAATTTATTATTATTATCACTGTAAAATTAATTTGTGCCACACCAGTCCATCCAGTCCATGCATCTATTCCTTTTACACTCTGCTTCTTCTTCTTCTTCTTCTTCTTCTTCTTCTTCTTCTTCTTCTTCTTCTTCTTCTTCTTCTTCTTCTTCTTCTTCTTCTTCTTCTTCTTCTTCTTCTTCTTCTTCTTCTTCTTCTTCTTCTTCTTCTTGTTGTTGTTGTTTTTGTTGTTGTTGATGTTGTTATTATCACTGTAAAATTACTTTGCATAACACCAGTCCGCCTACGTATATTCTTATTTATCATCACTGTAAAATTAATTTGTGCTTCCAATTTCATCTTTTTAAAACTGTGTTTAAGTATTGGCCATTGCTCCTTGTTTGGATATTCTAACTTGATGGAGTAATAATTAAAAGGATTAATGTTAAGACCAAGTTCACAGACCCAACTTTTGTGTTGAGGACATGATTTTTGTTCAGAAAAATATTTTGTCTTATTGACTCTAAAAAATAATGTTTCAAGTTCTATTCCGCTGATTGTCCACTAGCAGTCACTTAACTATATTAATTAAGTAATCACATAATTTTTCATGATTAAGTTAAATGGTAATTAAATGAATGTTGCAGATTATTTTAAAATGAACTACATGTACTATAACAAAAGACTAGTGCATGCCAGCAGTGCGGCCGACTACGCATTGGCATCACGTGAATGACCCCTGACCCTTTAACCTAATTATCGCTTGATATGGGCAAATGCACCCCATCTAAAGTAGAGCTCAAGTGACGCTGTGAACTATTTAGTTTTGGTTCACAGATTTATGGTCTAGATGATGTCATAGGTTTCTTTTACATCAGCAAAATTCAAGGGTTAAGGAAAAACTTGCGAGACTCAAAATGATAGAATTATCTTTTAATCCATTCAGTTTCTGCAAGTTTTTTTTTATCTATATTCAGTTTTGTAAACGGTCATCAATGCTTAATTGAAGATGGCATTCATTGTTGGTATTTTGAACTTAAAATAATCAGGCCTTCAGACGAAAATATAAATTATATTTTCTTTACTTTTGAAGATTAATCCATTGCTGTGTTCCTTAGGTCTAAGCATGATTCTAGTTGTCTTGTGTCTTGTTTGGTTTGGGTCTTTCTTTCTTGGAAAATTAGAGGCTGGCCACAAAATTTGTTCCATTTTCAAATTTCTTAAATGACATCTATGGGGCAGCTCTTATACGGCGGTGATCCTGTCACCAGGTCCTATGTGATGATTTCAAGACTTTTTTTAAATATTAAAATTAAGTTTATTATATATTGTTTTATGGTCAGCCGTTGTTTTTATTAACAAAATTCCAAGATCTTCTTTAGATATTGGGAAAATTCATACTTGGTTCATCAACATTTTATTCTCTCAGTCATCGTCTCAGACTCTGTAGAGCTAGAGGTAGAATCTACCTCAGACACCATCAATATCTGTGACAACGACGACGGTGACCCACAAGCCCAGGTGACGTGTCGTATCTCTAAAGAGAATGTCAACCCTAAACCGAGTTTCTCTTTTTCTTATGATGGACCCAAGAATGGTCCTTCACGCTCTGGAACAGTCAGCAATGATCATAGCTATTACCAGAGCCAGTTTTCTCTTAGTCCAGACGTTGGTGGTGAATATCAGGTGACCTGTAGAGTGACCAACACTGTCTTAAACACCTGGCGAGATAACAGGACTCGTATTATCTTGAGAAGTGAGTTGGTTGGAGATGGGCAAATATAACCTGTTTGAACATCAAAGATTGTTTGTTTTTTTAGATAGGTTAAATGTGGGTCTGAAGTAAATATTTTCTCTCCTTAAAGAATTGAGAATTCAAATATGAGGAAATTAAACAGCATTGCCATATGTGCTAAAAAAATTATGGAAGAGATGCAATTATTGTTCAAGAATTAGATCCAGTCTATTGCATAAGTAGACTTGTTGATGGGTCTAATTCCACGTTGTTCTGTACATTTCTCTGTCTCTAGCTATGGCCTAGATTTAATACAATCAAGTATGTTTTATGAATTTAAACCGGACCGAGCGGTCAGCATTGGTCAGCTTTTTATAAAAATATTCACAAAGCTTCAATATGTTTTGCAAATTTCTCATCATTTTATAATGTTTGAAGAATTTTTTTTTACACAATGATATACGAAACTCTATAAATTTATGAATAACTTGTCTTTGTCTGACCTAGAGCCCCCACCCGCCCCTCCTCAGATTACAGTTGGCAGTGTGTCCTACTCTGGGGTCAGCCCGTCAAACACTGTAACACTGACCGAGGGCTACTCTGGTGCTGTCACATGTCGTGTAGAGGGAGGCTACCCTGCTGCACACACTACACATCTCAAGTGTGGTCAGCTGGTTGGTACTGGTGCTGGACACAGTGCTACCCTGAGCTTCACGGCTGACCAGTTGACCAGGAAGGTGAATGGAGCTGTGTGTACCTGTACAAGCCAGCATGACTCTGGTTGCTATAGCAACAATGAAGCACAACTGACACTCAATGTTTTATGTAAGTACATCAGTTGTAAGCAGGGCTAATCATGGCTGTTTGCCAGGACTTGTGTTTTTAGCCTGTAGCGCCCATGTTTGTCTGTCTGCCCCGATGAACCTCCGACCCAATTCACCAAATAGTTTGGCGTTGTTAGGTAAACTGATTCAATATTTTAAGCCGTTTTTTCTGGCTCAAGTTAAAATTTGGACCATAAGCCGGATTTTCCAGCTCATGATTGTTATGTTAAACTTTGAGTGATACTAAAAGTACGAGGACTGATGGATTCACATTCTTCTTCCTTTTCATGAAATTTGAGCGTTGGA
Organism: Elysia crispata; assembly: GCA_033675545.1. NCBI lineage: Eukaryota > Metazoa > Mollusca > Gastropoda > Plakobranchidae > Elysia > Elysia crispata. The sequence continues at coordinate 16,557 of JAWDGP010005953.1, forward strand.
GTCGGCTCTTTTTGTAAAAATTTAGTTCATTACAGAGTCTTTCTTTTGTAGGTTAGATCTCAATCTAGATTCTGTGAAACTATGGAAACAGTGAAATGCCCCAAAAGGCTTTTAACGCCTGCAGTATATAAAATGCTGAAATGAGTGATGAAGAGTATGGAACATTATCAGATGACGGTTCACTCTAAATCTATGATGATAAAAAAATAAAAAGTAAATCCAGAACTGGTGGTGATTCTGAATCTGACAGCAGTGAGACTGAGACTGAAGTAGCAACAAAAAGGGCGCTACCTAGTACTAGTGGGAAATAGTTTCTTGACAGCGCTCTAAATATATCTGGAAAGAAGGCTTAAGATCTACATCTAGACTGATACCCACAGCTAGAGATAGTAGAACTACTACCAGATCTAGAACTTAGCTGCCAAGGACCAGAGTGGAGAGAAGTTGGAGAAGGTACAACTTGACATTCTTTCTGAGTTGTTAGACAAAGCAGGTCAGGGATTAGCCCTGATGCCAATAACCTTGATTCAGTTCTTGACTGTTCCCTTTAGCTGTTCAAAAACTAAATAGTATATAGCTAGCACGGCTGTTAAAACTTAGTTTGCTTCCAGGCCTTACCTCAGACGTCGGCAGCTAGTGGGCGGATCGGCGATCAATCATCTGTCAAGCAGGCTACGACCCTGTGTGTCCGTGTGTGACAGTGTACTGCCGTTAAATGTAATATTTGGAATTTTACTTGTTTTTGCATTGCAATAAACCTGGCCTCATTAACACCAATTATATCAAACATATAGTCATTTTAAAGCTGAAATTGTTTTGAGTACAACGCTATATTTTTCATCTCTCAATTATAAAGTGTTTACATGGTGCAGGTGAATCTTCATACTTCTAGTGAAAGAACTGAAAACAGTCATGGCTTTCACAACACCTCAGTTTAATAAGAATATTTCAAAAGTGAAACAATTTCATCGCTTAAAAATTGTTTCCCTTTATTTAAAAGATAGATATAAAAAAACTTGTGAAAGTTTCAAGTGCGAAGAGTTTTTCAGTGATTTTATATGATTTTTAAAAATAAGCCCACACCTCGGGTCTGTATGAACTATCCGTAAATAACACTCTGCATTATAGATCTAGGTTCTTAGCCTCAAACTGAAACTGTTAAAATGGAGCAGCACTTAGAATCTGAGCACAATCAAAAGTTCCATGACGTTTGCAGACTTTGAGGTGATACTAAAGCGTCCTTACAATAAATCAATCTTGGAGTTTGTTGTTGAGTTGTAAGGGCTTTTTTATTTTCAATCTTCCAGTCCAAAATCAGAACAAGCATGAGAGATTTCTTTTACTTTCGCTTTCTCATTTTGTCAACATCACAACAGCACGAACTAATTTACAAAACATGGAAAATAATAAAATAAAAACTACAGTCTCAGTATGGAGGATATGGAACATGATAAGATTGTAAGAGTTTTAAAGTGATATCGCTACAGGGCTCCCCCCAGAATGTTGCATATTTGAAAATACTAACTTACGTATTATAGAACATAAAATGAGGTTACAACATGGAATATTCTTTTAAAGCAAAAGGAAAGAAAACTACATGAATGTGGAATGTGAAAATAAAAATTAAAAAAAAAATCAAAACGATCTAGCGCTTAGAATAGTTCTGTATCTAATGGGTCTCTTTATGATTCTGCCTGATCTTGTATTTGACTGACTGTCTGAGACTGTTTCACTTCTAGGATTGTCATCTACTCGTGGGGGCTGGTCGTGAGGATGCACGGCCGGGGGAGGAAACTTAGGGTCAGCAGAATAGGCAGGTTTGAGTCTATCTATTGACACTCGTGTGGACTTATTATTTCGTAAAATGTCAAAATGTTTATCTGAGCGATATAAAACCTTGAAAGGTCCGTCATAGGGTCGGACCAAAGGACCACGATGTGCATCATGGCGCAAGTAAACCTGTTCCGCGGACATGAGATCTCGTGGTAGGTATTTTTTCGTTGTACCATGATGAACCAGAGAAAGCGGCGATAACTTGCGAAAGTTTTCTTGTAGATCACGAACAAAAGTGCTGCCTGGTGAAATTCTTTCGGCCGAATTTGATGGGAAGAAATCACCGGGGATTCTCAAATTGGTGCCATATGTTAGGAGAGCGGGTGCAGCGTCAAGGTCTTCTTTCCACGTGGAACGAATACCCAGGAGAACAATAGGCAGTTCATCCATCCAGCCAGGTCCAAGGAGCCGGGCTTTGAGCGCAGCTTTAAGGCTGCGGTGAAAACGCTCGCTCATGCCGTTGCTCTGCGGGTGGTAAGCCGTGGTATGTTTGTTACTACAGCCAAGGACGTTATGCAATTCACGCCATAAACCACTTGTGAATTGTGGACCTTGATCCGATGTGATAGAATCTGGTACACCAAAACGTGCTATCCAGGTCCTAAGTAAGGCTCTGGCACATGTTGTTGCCTCAGCGTTTTGGATTGGCACTGCTTCGGGCCATCTGGTGAACCTGTCGATAATGGTGAACAGATATGTGCAGCCTTCTGAGGGGGGAAAAGGTCCTACAAGGTCTACATGAATATCCCCAAAACGACGATCTGGAGGGTCGAATGAGTTGAGGGGAGTTTTGGTGTGTCTGCCAATTTTGCTTGCTTGACAGGAATGACATGCGCGTACCATATTTTTAACTTCACGTTTAAGTCCAGGCCAGACATAGCGGGCTGAGATAGCTCGTGTGGTGGGTTTGTGGCCAGGATGGGAAAGATTATGGATGGCTTCGAAAATTGTCTTTGTCCAGAGCGGTGGGACGATGGGACGTGGGCGAGAGGTGGAAACGTCGCATAGTAAAATGCAGCCATCTAGGTTGACTTCTTTTAGTTTCAGAGCACCTGGTTGTTTACGCAATTCTGCCACTTTAGGATCTCTAAGTTGCTCTTCGGCCATTCGAGCGAGGTCTATGGGGGGAATGGGCGATGCTGATGCCACCATAGGTTGTTCGGCGCAGGGGGCACGTGAAAGTACATCAGGTACATTACTGTCTGTTCCACTGATATATCTAACGTCCCTTGTGAATTCTGCAATGTGCGTTAGCTGTCGCTCTTGTCGTGGCGACCTGGCTGTCTTACTTGTAAGAGCATAAGTTAAAGGTTTGTGATCAGTGAGGACAGAGAATGGCCTACCTTCTAAGAAGAAGCGAAAATGTTGGATGGCGCTGTAAATAGCCAACAGTTCTCGGTCAAATGTAGATTAGCGGCTTTGTGTCGATGTCAGCTTCCTAGAAAAGAATGCAATCGGTTTCCACATTCCATGGTGTTTTTGTGATAATTCTGCGCCGAATGCTGAATCTGAGGTGTCAGTAGATAATCGCGTTTCAGACTTCGGATCTGGATGGTTGAGAAGTGTGGCTGAAGCTAGTGAAGATTTGGCTGCCTCGAACGCGGTCTGGCATTCATCTGTCCAAGTAATTACTTTACCTCTGCTTTTTGTTGCTTCCGTCAACGGTGCTAGAAGTTTGGCAATCCCAGAGAGGAATCTGTGGTAGAAATTCAGCATTCCCAAAAAAACGTTGTAAGGCTTTCTTGCCGTTAGGTTTTGGGAATTCAGTGATGGCCTTGACCTTTTCAGGAAGTGGTGTGATGCCGTTTGGGGTAATCTTATGACCGAGGAATGTCACTGTAGCTTGCCCGAATATGCATTTTTGAGTGTTGATGACAAGACCATTGGTTGCCAGTAAGTGGAATACAGAACGTAGATCTGCCTCGTGTTCCTTGGGAGATGAGCTAACTATCAAAATATCGTCTAGATAAACGAAACAGCAGTTGAGGTCGTGTAGAATACCATCCATGAGCCGCTGGAAGGCTTGAGCAGCGTTTTTTAACCCAAAAGGCATTTTTAGGTATTCATAGAGGCCAAAAGGAGTGATGATAGCTGTCTTAGGGATATCCTCCTCAGCCAAAGGTATCTGATGATACCCACGAATAAGATCAATATTTGAAAAGATAGTTTTTCCACGTAGATTACTATTTAGGTCCTGAATGTGTGGCAGCGGATACCTGTCATCTTTGGTCACGTCATTCAACCACCTGTAGTCTCCACACGGGCGCCATCCTCCATTGCTCTTTCTTACCATGTGTAAAGGTGACGACCAAGGAGATGATGATCGGCGGATAATACCAAGTCGTTCTAGTTCCTCAAATTCAGCTTTCGCTGCAGACAATTTGTCATTATCAAGGCGGCGGGTGCGAGCATGAACAGGGGGACCGGAAGTTGGTATATGGTGTGCAACGCCATGTTTGTTATCAAGAAAAGTGGGTATCTAAAGTTCTGGAAAATCTTCTAGAATGGCCTCATATTTTGAATGTACTTTGTGTATACCCGGGCGTGGTAAATGTGTAGGTCTAGCGTTGACGATGGTGCCACCATCCAGCGAAACCAATCTCTTGTTGCTGAGGTCGATTGCGAGACGGTGGCAGGTGAAAAAATCTGCCCCGAATATTGGCTGAGTGACGTCGGCTATCCAGAATTTCTGTTTGAAGAGCGTGGTTTTGCTGAGTTTCAGAGAAATTGGTCGCTTCCCATAAGTTGCAATAGCCGACCCATTAGCTGCTATGAGATTGGGGCCGCGAGATTTTTTTCTATCCGAATTTGTGGCTGGAAAAACAGATTCTTCTGCGCCTGTGTCTACTAAGAAAGAACGACCTGAAATAATATCAGTAACCGAGATAGAACTGGAGTTGACCGCACAGATTGCAGGGGCATTGATCAAGCCAGCAGCGCCCTTTATTTTGCACTGGCTCTGTCGTTTCCCTGGCTGGTTGGACGTGGAGACATTGCACAAGGTCGGCCGTCGACGAAATGTTCGCAGGATCTAGCATTGGAAGCAAATCGGGAATGGTATTTGCATAAAACAAAAGTAGGGGTAGGGGTCGTAGACCTATGCTTCTGTCGAAAACGTGGATTCCTTTGGAGGGCGTTCACGTCTCCGTGACAGGAGTTAGCCTGTTCCTCTAGTGTTGCCTCGATTGGGTACGTATTTTGGATGGAACGCGTAGCAGCAGCCGAAAATTCTACGTCCATTATTCCATCGGCTGTCTTTGCGAGGGTGTCGAGGTCAGCATCTGGAGTCTGAGCCAGAATACGGCGGACCTCAGGGGGCAATTGGTTTAGGAAAAGGGCACGGAAAAGTGTTACAGGGTCATGGTTAAGGCTCCGCATGTGTTGGAGAAGTTCTTGATGGCTTGCGGTCACTCTTAAACCATTGAGGTTGAGCAGTTCTTGATCTTTTTGGTGAAGCTGTGTCGCTTCATAGGCGCTTGAGGAGAGCTGATTTTAGTCTGTCATACTCTCCCTACTGGAGGTGGATTTTCCAACACTGTTTGGACAAGGCGTGCAGTAGAGGAATCTAAGAGCTGTATCACATGGTGGAACTTAGTTAAGTCTTTGTGTAATTGGTGGCGTGTGAGTGTTGAAGGATGCTTCTAAAGCTGAATAAACCACGCCTTTGGCGTTTGTCTGCTGCAAAACTGTGGTACCTTGAAGGCGACTGCCTTAACACTGACGAAACTGTGTTGTAGCGTTGTGGCCTATGCGAAAAGGTATGAAGAGTCTGCTCTCTGATTGCGTCTGCTAGTTGTTTGATAACATCAAGGTCCATGTTTAAAGGTTTAGAAAATGTCAAAATTATGATATTAGGTTGATGAATCTAAATCTAGGTCTAGATCTAGATCTGGTATGGTGCTGTCTAGGAGTGTAGACTGTAGTGTTAAGCCTGGTTTGGTGGCTGTGGTTTAGCTTCCTGGTTTACTCGCGCTTAGTAAGCCGTATTTTAGATCTAGATTCGTATTCTGAAAAATTCAATATTGCCTGTGACGTATTTACTTAACGTCGTGGGTCACTTCAATAAAGCGTCCTTTATTAAATAAATCAATCTTGGAGTTTGTTGTAGAGTTGTAAGAGCTTTTTTATTTTCAACCTTCTAGTCCAAAATCAAAACAAGGCATGAGAGATTTCTTTTTTACTTTCGCTTTCTCATTTTGTCAACATCATAACAGCACGAACTAATTTTAGCAAAACATTACGGAAAATAATAAAATAAAAACTACAGTCTCAGTATGGAGGATATGGAACATGATAAGATTGCAAAGAGTTTTAAAGTGATATC
>JAWDGP010005954.1:0-22500 GCA_033675545.1 Elysia crispata
AGAGATGACTTAATACGAGATTTGTTTTCGTCAACCATAAAACTCTAGATGTCTGTGCCATAGTCCTAGACACTTTTATAGTTGTCGCACCTCTTCTTTTTTCCACGCTGATAATTATGTTTGTCTTATATGGCAAACATATCTCGAAAAACAGTCATTGACTTGGGATCATACCCGAACACGATGCGAATTTCATTACTAAGGTTAACGCTAGAGAAAAGCTTTTTATAGTTTAGGTTTTTTTCCCTTCTTATTTGTCAATTGGCCACATGATCGGCACATTTCATTCGCATAATTTATAGTGACGATCTTTAGAATGTTCCATAATGGTGCAATAAAATGAATTTAAAAATTGTCTATGATTGCTGAGGATATGAAACCTGTTAAATCAGAAAGGGAAATAATATTTGGAAACCGTTGAAAATGAAAAAAATGATTTGCATGCAGCCGTTTATCTGCAATTGTCTATTTAGTTGACACAATACAAGTAAATTTATAAAACTTAATTGAGCAAAACGAAGCTCTAAAACAAAAATCTTTTAAAGATAAAAACATGAGAATTTCACAAAAATTACAAGACAGAGCTTATAGATCAAAAGTCAAGAGAAAACAAGAGAAAAGTTTGACCTTAGCTTGTTAAACAAAGTGCAAAATATATGGTGCACCGGTTTACCCTGCATAGCATCGTAAGCAGAGCGTATCTGACAGTGATTGATTCACTGAAGACGCTCGTCGGTAAGGAGATATGCGGGCAACCAGGCCTAAACTAAAGATTCGCTGAGAGACGATTTTGAGACGCTGTGGAGGAAGCACTTAAACATTATTTCAAGAATACTATCTAATTACTACAGGAGCAGTAGAAGTAGAGGGTATTTAGAGAAATCTCTTAATGTAACAAAGATGTAAACCTTTCATTGGGATATCTGTGCTGAAAATTATCTTGCTCATGTGAAAGAGCCCAAGTGCAGAAAATTTTTAATATCCAATTTAATATTGACTTGATGGCTCCACAGATGAACAGGTGCATGGATGCGACAGGCTCAAACTTAATCCTGATCTGCAGGGTACCATTGAAGAGCACTTACTCAAGAAGAATCAAACAGCCATGGAAAGAGAAAAGGACTGAAATGACAAAAAAAAAATAGAAAAGAAAGGGTAATTTTCTTTATCAAAGAAAGCAGATTTTTCTGTTTGGCATTAAGAGACTGGGAGTTGCGCAGGAAACAAAATCGCATGTGCTGTGTTGAAAATTTTGGATGAGGTTTTACCTGATCATCCTGATCTTTTAGAGATCAGTTTGTGGTTTTATTCGCGTTTGAGCCAAAATTAGAAATTCAATGCTGATAATGGCTCTCACTCATTTCACCAAGAAGCACCCTAATCTTAAGGTCATGGTGCAAAAATTTCGCAAAGCTGGACATATCTCTATACAAGAAAGGGACAATGTCCCTTTTGTCATTGAGAAACACTTGACGCATCAGGAAATATACAGCGCTCTTGTCTTTTTTTTAAAATAGTAAACACAATTAAGAATTGCAAAGTGATTCAGTGTGAGATTTAGTTCTCGACTACAAATCTTTCGCAAACCAGGAATACAATTTCAGCAAAGTGCCCTTTACACTGGTCCAGTAAATGAAGATATGTGAGGTGGCAAGCAAAGTAACCTTCAAGAAGGCTCATGGTCAACCTGACTGGACAACAGTCAGCTCTTGCTAAGACAGGCAGGAGTCCACCAGGAAGGAGAATAACAATGGTTCTTCCGAAAGAAAGGAAACCACTGTAAAACCATAAAAAAACAAGTGATAATTCTTATGAAAAAAAAAAAACAAAGACATGAAGCCTATGCTGCCGTTCATGTGGCGACTTGACAGAGAATTAATGCAGACTGGATTGCTGTGAAAGTACCAGACCAAGAGCTAGTTTTTTTTTTGTTGTTGTTGAGCCCTTTTGCATATCTCTTCGCTGCCAGTTAAGTTTTTCCTTTTTTTAAATGAGGTAAATTTCTCAAATTTCATTTTGCTGCACTCTTTATTTGCATCACTCTGTTATCACTAAAGTGCTGTCAGTGCACTATGTAGATTTAATATGGAGGTGACCAATGATAAAGACACTGCACTGGCCCAGTGACAGTTTGGAGCATCATGTAGATTTTAATATGGTGGTGACCAATGATATAGACACTGCATTGGCCCAGTGAAAGTTTGGAGCATCATGTAGATTTTAATATGGTGGTGACCAATGATATAGACACTGCATTGGCCCAGTGACAGTTTGGAGCATCATGTAGATTTTAATATGGTGGTGACCAATGATATAGACACTGCATTGGCCCAGTGACAGTTTGGAGCATCATGTAGATTTTAATATGGTGGTGACCAATGATATAGACACTGCATTGGCCCAGTGACAATTTGGAGCATCATGTAGATTTTCATATGGAGTGATCAATGAAATAGACACTGTATTGGCCCAGTGACAGTTTGGTGCATCATGTAGATTTTAATATGGTGGTGACCAATGATATAGACACTGCATTGGCCCAGTGACAATTTGGAGCATCATGTAGATTTCCATATGGAGTGATCAATGATATAGACACTGTATTGGCCCAGTGACAATTTGGAGCATCATGTAGATTTTAATATGGTGGTGACCAATGATATAGACACTGTATTGGCCCAGTGACAATTTGGAGCATCATGTAGATTTTCATATGGTGGTGACCAATGATATAGACACTGTATTGGCCCAGTGACAGTTTGGTGCATCATGTAGATTTTAATATGGAGTGACCAATGATATAGACACTGTATTGGCCCAGTGACAATTTGGAGCATCATGTAGATTTTAATATGGTGGTGACCAATGATATAGACACTGTATTGGCCCAGTGACAGTTTGGTGCATCATGTAGATTTTCATATGGTGGTGACCAATGATATAATCACTGTATTGGCCCAGTGACAGTTTGGTGCATCATGTAGATTTTCATATGGTGGTGACCTATGATATAGACACTGTATTGGCCAAGTGACAGTTTGGTGCATCATGTAGATTTTAATATGGAGTGACCAATGATATAGACACTGTATTGGCCCAGTGACAATTTGGAGCATCATGTAGATTTTAATATGGAATGACCAATGATATAGACACTGTATTGGCCCAGTGACAATTTGGAGCATCATGTAGATTTTAATATGGAATGACCAATGATATAGACACTGTATTGGCCCAGTGACAATTTGGAGCATCATGTAGATTTTAATATGGAATGACCAATGATATAGACACTGCATTGGCCCAGTGACAGTTTGGTGCATCATGTAGATTTTAATATGGTGGTGACGAATGATATAGACACTGTATTGGCCCAGTGACAATTTGGTGCATCATGTACATTTTAATATGGAATGACCAATGATATAGACACTGTATTGGCCCAGTGGCAGTTTGGTGCATCATGTAGATTTTCATATGTTGTTGACCATTGATTTAGACAGTGTGTTTGGTCAGTGAGAGTTTGAAGCATTATGTAGATTTTAATACAGTGGACCTTGGTTGTAACGAAATCAATAGGACTGAGCTATAAATTCGTTATAACCAAGGTTTCGCTACAGACAAGGTCGTTGTGGAGTAAAGAAAAAAATTAAAGTTATTTGGAAGATTTCATGTCGAATTCCTAAGATTGCTGCATAAACTGAAGAGCGCAAGCCTTTAGTAAGATAGTAGCAAAATTCCTTTCCCCTCTGAGTTCCCTGTTTCCAGGTTGCAGGCTTGGGACTGCCATCGGCCCATTAGAAAGGAGTCCTGAAAAGGACTGTTGGGTTTTTATCAGTCTACCTACTTTGCAGAATCTGTTTACATGTTCTTGTTCACAGGGCTGAAAAAGGCATCAATTGTCGACTGCTTCTTTGTTTGGTTAGCAACTTGTTCCACGCAGTTCCCCAATGACATAGCAAGTTTCAGGGCTTTGATGGAGGTCTCAGATTCTTGCTGCTGCATCATGAACGTTTTCACTGATTCTATGGCCTTCAAAGCCATCTTGCTTGTCACTGGTGGAATAGTGACATCTTCCTCATCAGCAGCCTCTCCCTCTGGTTCTGTGTCTTGTAGAGAAGAGGCTATATCAGCCAAAGACATTTCTGCCGAAGTTTCTGTTGTTTCATCGATATTGATGAAGTCTTGTACAGACATTTGAGGGGCAGGGGCAGTCATCCTTGCAAACTTTTCAAACAAGTTGGAGACCTCACTTAAAGTTAAACTTTCGTCTGCAACCGGTGGTAGCTCCTCTCTCTCATCAGTGCTCTCTCGAACAAAGCCAGCATGCTTGAAACAGTTCTGGATGGTGGCTGGGGTCACTTCATTCCAGGAGGCAGCTGCCATCACTGAGGCATCCAGGAGGGACATTTGCAAGTGTGCGTTTGTGCTGCCCGTGTCATCAATTGAAGAAATAAACTTCTGCAACACCAGTTTTCGATAGATGGTCTTGAAATTCTTGATTATGCCTTGGTCACAAGGCTGGAGACAGGATGTCGTGTTTGGGGGCAAAAAAAACATGGTGATAGCCCGGAGACCACTGATGACTTGAGGGTGTGCACTGCAGTTGTCCAATACCAGTGCAACGGATCGGCCTTGCATCAGAAAACGCCTGTCTTGTTTTTGTACCCACTCCGTAAACAAAGAGCTGGTCATCCACGCTTTCTTGTTATGTCGATATGTGACAGGAAGTGTGCGTATGCTTTTGAAACATCGGGGCTGGCCGAATTTCCCGATCATTAGCAACGGGAGTTTTTCGCTCCCGTCCATGTTCGCCGCACACAAGAGAGAGACTCTTTCTTTAGGAGCTTTCTGGCCACTGCAGGCCTGTCCTTGAAACGTCAGGGACTTGCTTGGTAGACACTTGTAAAAAAGCCCCGTCTCATCGGCATTAAATATGTCTCTTGGGTTGTAATCCTCCAAGATTTTCTGCAAGGTCGCCTCCCATTCCGATGTGTCGATGTCCTTGGCTGATGCAGCTTCACCACTCATGGTTTTGAAGACAATTCCATGCCTCTGTTTGAACCGATCAAGCCATCCTCCGCTCAGTTTGCAGTCTGTGTGACCAAGCTCCTGAGCCAGCTGCTCGCCTTTCTCAATCAAAATTGGTCCCGATATTGGGACATACATTGATCTGGCTTGTTGAAACCAGATCAAAAGAGCCTTGTCAACGTCAGGATATGTCGATGTGCGCTGTTTCTTCAACTGGTGAGTTCCTTGGTTGACAGCAGCTCTTATTTTGTCTTTGTCTTTCAAGATAGTTGAAAGAGAACTTTGAGCAATGCCATGCTCTCTACACAATTCTGCTTTGCTTTTGGTTCCTTTCTCGACCTCTTCAATAAGCTTTAGTTTAGTGTCAAAAGATAGACATTTTCTTTTGTTTGAATAATTTGATGCCATCTTTCAATAAAAATTTAGGACTGTACTAGTGAAAAACCTGTGATGACTGATGAGCAAAACAACGAAGTTACCGCTCCGGTCGATAGATTCACAATGAATGAGATCTAGCATAAACACAAAGGATTGGTAAGACAAAGGTCCATACGCTAGGAACGGAACTTGATCACTGCACACACAACCAAGTCACAGACTCCCCGCAATGTTAGCTAATAAATGTGCCGGTATTGAAAGCATGAATCATTCCTGTCCCACCACGCGGACGCCCCCCCACCCTTCCCCATCCCTGTCACGCTGCATAGCTACGCTCTCCTCTACCTGTATTCACACACAATAGATTCAATTTAGCACAACTTGGAGAAATTGTTATGCTCTTAAGTTAAACTTTAATGCCTACAGCTTCGTTACGCCCGAGGTCTGAGCATCCCTTGTTCGTTAAGGCAGGGGTTCAAATACTATCGTTTAATAAGAATAAAAAGCGTTCCTGTAAGTTCCTTCTTAACGGCCGAGGTTTCTTAACGGCCGATGTTGCTACAAACGAGGTCCACTTTGACCATTGATTTAGACAGTATGTTTGGTCGGTGAGAGTTTGAAGCCTTATGCAGATTTTAATATATTGTTGACCATCCTGAAAATCCACGGGGTAAGTTTTTTGAAGGTCTTGAACCTACTGAAACATATCTGGTTGATCCTGTTGTTGTCATTTATAACGGCCAACATTCTGGCACCACAGGGCTCCAAGAGCGACATAACATCAACGACACAGTCGTGCATAAATTCTGAGTTCAGTCGATAGCAGGGAATGAGTTTCGCAATGAACTTTTTTTTTCTCCAAACAAACATTTTACCAAGATGCTTAGCAAAGTTTTTGCTTTTTTCTCAGGATTATCAGTGGCAAAACCAAACACTTCTCCATTACAATAGCTTACGGACTGTTTCACGTACACCTCATCCACTATCAAGATACATTATCTGCTGCTTGAGAAAAATGTTTTTGAACAAGCTTTCATCGCTGGTGTTTTTAGCCGCTCTAGTTAGCTTACGAAGAGTACTCATTGACGGAAGAGTAAGATGTCTCCTTAATTCACAATAGAGGGATCTTGATCTTACAAACCAAGAGAATGCGAGGCAAAGGTCTTTAACTATTATATAGGCCTACTTGACCAATTCTTGGCGAATTTCGCATTTAAATTTGCCTCTCAATAAAATGAGTTTCTGCATCGTGGGAATCCTTGTCCCTAGAGCTTCCCTGATTCTTAGGGGACTCTCTGGGATTAGCTATAGTGGAGAGAAAAATCCGATTAGTGCTGCGCTAATTACAAAATTAGGAAATGCAGTGCACTATGCTTGTATTAAACTTTTATATTCATCTTCTCTAAGGCCGATTCTTCATGGTCTTTGTATTTTCCAATTGATCAAATGATCTTTAGATATTAATCTGGCCCTGCAGTTTTTCGCGGCCACAATGGCAAAATTGCGGTCGTAAAATTTGACCTTAAGTTTCCCGCAAAAAAAATGACAAAATTTGGGATTTTCGTTTTTTTTTCTCTCTTTGTCTCTATTAAAAATTATTATAAAAAAAAAAAATTAAAAAAAAAAACTGCGTGAGCCAACTTGTCCAAACCGACAGAAACGCCGAGAAGAGTTAAAAAAAAAAGCACTAAACTGTTGTCCCCTTGAAGTTTTAAAGATTCTTTCAGTTTCACTTGTAAACACTGCCGTAAGTGACTACAGCGAGCATCTAGATCTAACAGTGGTTCCTAACCTGGGTTCGGTGGCTCGATCTCAGGAGTTCGGCAGAGCCAGTGAAAAACATATCGATGTCTTGAATTTGAAAAAAATCATTTTATTTTTCACTATAGAGGGGTTCGGTGAATCCGCATATGAAAGTGGTGGGGTTTGATACCTACGAAAAGATTAAGAACCACTGATATAGATCTACATCTATTCCTTAATTAGTTCCTGCCTTGATCTACATATGTTCAAGAATTAACGTCCACACCATGGAGCAATTCCTAGTTCATAAATCTGGAAAGAATGTCTGCCCTACAACAGCATTCAGAGTTCAAGAGCTGGACCCATGTTAGTGGAAACAAACTGTTTTGCACATCTTGTAATTTGGTCCTAGACCATGGTCGAAAATCCTCTGTGGAGTCGCACACAAAGTCTATTCGACATAAGAGTTCCATGAAAAGGCTTGCAGAGGTTGAATGTGATCTTCATTCAAACAAAAAACAAAGTAGGCCCATCTTGATTTTTCGTTAAGCTAGTTGCATCTGAACTACCCTGGTAAAAAATCCAACATAATTATTATTTCTTAATCAGAGCATGAATACATGTGTATCTTTCTTGGTATCAATCATATGTATTATGGTAACTTTTTACAATGTTCTCAGTCCAAATTAACAGTTTTTTATTTCTTTTTGTACTGACAGTCAATATGGATGTAGCCTGTCATATATGTATAAAAATAATTGATTTTACAAATCAATTACAATTTCTCTAAGTAGACACAAATAAATAAGATTTAAATTATCAATATTTCTTGCTTACCCCAATATTTGCCTGTCAATTTGACCAACCCAACTTTGTGAGAGATAGTAATAATTATGCAACTGTAGTTGTACATTTTTTTTTCGCAAAATTTGGCAAAATTGGCAAAATTTATGGCAAAACTTGACAAATGTTTTGGCAAAATTTTTGCTGTTTCAAATGGCAAAATTCCGCGGGGATAGATTAATTGATGTTGATTCCTTTCCCTATGACAACTTATCAATAGTTGATTTATGTTATAGATGGAAAAAGCAAGTAAAGGAAAAAATATTTAAAAAAAACATTTCAGTGTTTACAAACTAAAGAAGTAATAGGAGCATTTTATTTCCTTGTTAGACTTCCCTTATGCCACTTTGGGTTACTCAGATTCTTCTGATTGAGGAGTTGATTGTTTCATTAGTAATTTTCAAGTTTAAAAGATGAAAGAAACTAAATCCTCTGTCATATAAAGTGAATGTGTAGTATTTTCTGAAAAAAAATCAACACAAAACCAAAATGGAGCCTCACTTATTTTTCATATTATTTTAATGTCCTGATGCATGAAATATTTACAATGGAAGGTAAAAATGTAAGTTTTAAATAATATAGACTTATTAGGTTCCAGTCCCTGCCGGCAGAGGTTTTATATCTTTTTGTTCTTTGCTTGCTTGGGTTTTCTCAGCTTGTTCCTGGAGATAAAAAAAAAAAAAAAAAATAACAAATATTTGTGATGTAGCCAAATTATTTACATTGAAATTAAAAAAAAAACAACAAAAACTCTCTTTTTGATAGGATTTAGTCTTTTCTGCACACCAAATAAAGCACTGTCGGGCAAATAGGACTGAAAAGATGATGCCCCAAACTCACAAATCTAAAGTACGGCAACTGAACTTGAATGTCTTTGAGAAAATCAGGCCAGATGTCCAAACCCAAAGCTGCCGCCAATTTTATTTTAATTACTAAAGTATTGGTAAAACTAAAAGCTCCATTTTCAAATGTTCAGCCAAAACAGTTTTTATTTTTCTTATGAAACAGGAAAAAAGTTGTTCTACATGGTAGCAAACGTGTGGTGATTGGCCATTGCTGCAAAATAAAGTAAGATAATAAAATTAGATACAGCAGTTGGATAATATACATTTTTAGGAAGCCTAAAAGAAAAACAAATTTGAAGGGAATGTCTAAATTCAAAGTGCAATATCCATATAAAGTAAGCCTATAACCTTAACATGAGTGATAAAACTATTTAAATTTATTTAAGGGCAAATATATGCAAATGGTAAACCTAGTCACTTTAAATAATCAAGGCTCGGAACAATTTTGTTGCAAGATGAGCTAACTTGCACAGAAAACTACTGTTTAGAAACAAGCTTGGTTTATCCCAAAATCCTGCACATCACAGTTCAAGCTGAATGGACCACGCTGGATAGCTACACCATACCTGCAGCATGGTGTTCCTCTTGCGGTGATAATGTTGCCAATTAAACAACTGCTGGTCATCAATGAACTTGGCACACTGGGCGTTCACAAGCTCCTTACGGAAATGCTCGTACTGTAACAGCTCTAGCATGTGCAAACACTGGGGATATCTGTAGGAGTAAGACAGGAATCTATATTATGGTACAAATTAAGTATATCTCACCAGAGTTTTGGTGTGAGCTCAGACCTGCTTTAATATGCTGCGTCATTGAAATCTGTAACAGAAGTGTGCTTTGCTTGAACAAATAAATCATCACAAGTTTGAATTAAGAAACAAAGTATTAAAAGAAGTAAACAAAATAATAGGACAAATTTTTTTTTGTAAATAAACAACAGTTTAAAAAAATTGAAAAAAACTGATATATGTGAGGCACTCAACCATTTCATCATCATTTTGTTGCATGATTGATATATAACAGCTTAACCTCCCACTTTATCAATGATTATGAAGAAGAATAAAAATGTTTTTTTTGAAACATGAAAACAATGCAAAAAGAGGTGAAGGTGAAAATGTGCATGTCTCTTTTTTCAATTTGAAGAAACATTGTGTACTGACAACTATCAAAATGATCATAAATTTGTTACATGTAAAGTGTAAAACTATATTCACAGAAATTTATCATATAAATTTACTTGACCTGATACAAAAGTTCAAAGAAGTGTAAGAAGAAAAATTAGGAACTTACTTCAAAAATTTTGCATACTTTGCTTCTTTCCAATATTGCAAATACTTGAGGTAATTTACAAAATATGAATCTTTGAAAATTCCACGTTGAGCAAGAACTGTTGAGTGTCAAACAAACATAGAGGTTTGAATCAAAAGGGGAAAAAAGTAAAGAAAATAAAAGCTGATGTTTCATTAACTCTTTGTTTTGAAAAGCATGTAGTTTGCTATAGACAGTTGCTTGAAAATATAGCAACAGATCTGTTTAACTCATAATTGAAAAATAATAAAAGGAATTTCTTTTATTTTTAAGTCACAGCCTGTCAAGTTTCTTATGATACTAATATTTTCTTTGCATAATTAAAGGCAGATAGTTCTCCATGAATGTGTTATAATTTTGTGCTAATATGCCAAAAAGATAAATAAAAATCCAAAGAGAGAACCGGCTGGATTAAAACAGCTATGATTGAGAATTAGTGTTTTGATGGATCTGTGTTTGACCTGCTCTTGCTCGATTGTGCAAACACAAAAACATATAAAATAAATAAGATCTTATAAAAACTGAACTTTTCTAATATCAACAAAGTTTCATAGAAATAGAAGTGTAAAAAAATTATTACATATTCAAAACTCACAGTTGAGATAGTTTGGGTTTGCTAAACACTGAACAAACTCAAGTTCAATCTGAAACCGAGTTCTGGCTTGCTCCTCTGTCTCTGAGGATGATTGCAACAACAAAATCTATTTATATAAGTCAAAATTTCCAACAAAACAAGTTGATCAAAATTGTGAATGAATACTGGTAAACTAGTAGTAACACTCCACAACAATTTTTTAAAATACAAAGTTGTAATTTTGAAAAACACATTTTTTTGTCATCTTTCAATTTGGGAGAAATGAGATGCTTTTCAATGAAAAAATAAAAAAAAGGAAGAAAGAGATTAAAAAAAAATATATCGATTTGCAAGTTTAAGTGAATTTTTCTGACCAGATTCACCACGGCTGATCAAAATACATAGTCCACTTCAAATTGAAAGTGTTTTGTCAAATCTCTTTTTCTCATTTTTCTTTTTAAACATATAATTTTTTTTTTCAATCTTAATTGTAAAAGTCTTACAATGCAAGTGCAGTTGTAACTAAGGCTTACCTCAAAAGAATGACATATTTTCAAGAAATCTCAGAATGAAAATTACAAAAACACCCAATTTTGAATTTGTTCGGCTTCTAAGAGAATATTCTTCATCACTCAATCTTAAAGCTTAAAACTGAAGCCAACCTTTTTTTTAAAATCTGCAACAATGGAAAAGTGCAATGCTTGTTGTTGTAATTTAGATGCCAAATAAAAAGCTTTGAATTCGTGAAGAATATGATCTTGGACAAAATTCAGGTTTCCAATTACCAAAAGGATTAGAAAAGCAAAAAAGGAAGTTTTGATGATGTCCCAAAAAAAATGACTTCATCGTCTCTGCTCATCAAGTTAAGTAAGATCCTTACGAAATGATGATCAGGTGAAGTTTGTTTTTCAATCAGTTCATAGACATATAATATATGATGTTCTTTGAGCTAAGCTTAAACTTTCATTCAAAATTATTTGCAATTTCCTCTTTAATAACAGGGGCACTCTTCTTAACGACAGAATTTTAATGCTGTATATCAATTTCAAATAATTCATTCATTTATTTATCTTTTAATGCCCCCTAGAGCTGCGTGGTTAGTGCTACCATGTCGTGATGCCTCCTTAACCTACACATGTAGTTACCATGCTATCAAAAAAAAAAGACAATTTTTTCAGAAATAAGACAAAGTTTAAAACGTTCAAATTAGAATCTAAGGGAGTTATTTCAGATTATTCAAATGATATAATTTAGGTTACTTTTGTCAAGAACTAAGAATTCAGAGAGGTGCAAAAACTGTTAAATTTTTTTTTTAATTTAGAAATCAACTCTAGCCATTTTTTTTTTAAGAATTGAGGGCTAGTTCCATTATACTCAGTCTTTCGAAAATCCTATTAAAAAGAAATTGACTATTGTAATATAATTTTTGCACTTTATCAGTTTCATACTACATAGTTTCAGAATAATATTCGTTAGTATATTTGAGTTGATTTAGTTCCTATTCCAAAAGCTTTTCAACTTACCTATGCGTTTTTCTTTTCTGTCCATAATTTTTGCTCTCCTGGACTAGAGAATCCTTGGATAGTTCAAATTCTGTTGAAATAGTAAACAAAAGAAATCAAAATTCTCATCTTATTGCTCTTTGGCATGTTCTGGATATGAAATATTTAAAAAAAAATTTTTCCCAACTATAGTATAAGGATGGTGTCAATAAAGAGGTAATGAATGCAAAGATCCAAAAAAGAAATCACAGATTAAATTTAAAATGTCTCTTGTTGATGCCTTTAAAATCTAAAAAAGGGATGATTGACGTGAAAAAAAGGCGTGAGAGCACAAAATGGTAGATAGGATAAAGGGAAGGACTGCTAGTACTAGGTCTTGCTATGAGAAAACAGCAATTTTTTTTTTCTCATGAATGGGGACTGGACGCAATTTTTTTAATGAACATTTGAAACCGATATATTTGAGTGGTTGAAATCTAGCAACCGTCATAGGCAGAGGAGCATATCTAGGACAAATTTCTTTTAATCTTTCACACAGGCTATTCCTTGATGATGAAAATATCTTATGTACACATGTACTCGTTGTCAACAAAATTATCTTTCCATTATTTCTTTCTCCATAAAATTTTAAATAAGCCCCTGAAGCCAATTCAAAAAGTTTGCCAAGTATATAAGATGGGATGTTGAGAAAATAATGACGTTTCAAACTAACCCGCCAGTCCAACACTAATAATAATGGCAGCACCCGGCTCAGAGCCCTTACATTTAATGACATGGAAGCCCTCAGGTTATCGTCATGGCTAAGCTTAAATATAATGGGTGCGCACTACTAGGGTTAAATTGGCAGAGGGCCTAAATTATTAATCTCTTCCCTGTTGTCTACCTAATATTAGACTCTAGTAATTTAGCCTATAGTTTTAAAAATTAGGCCTATATCTATGATCTAGATTTATAATCTAGACACTAGATCTAATCTAGGTCTGGACCTGAGCATGCCTTTCATAACAAATTGCTATAATTATTCATCGTTTGGGACTGCACACAACGACTTTGAGCTCAGAAATTAAATGTAGACTAGATCTATATCTATATTCTAGATCTAGATTAGATCTGGAGCATGAGTTACAACTTCATCCGGCGTTTTGAGACAAAAAGACAATCTAAAGTTTTACGATAGAACTCTCACAGAATGTAAAAATCTAATAATGGTATTAGGTACCCTAATAATTATAATACATATTAAAATTTTCTTAGTTTTTTTTTTCCATATAATTATTAGCGCATACCCGTAATACTAATAGTAATACTAGCATTTGAAACGCTTACCAATAGCTAATAGTTCTTAGAAATATCACTTTCAGCCATTGCAGTTTGCACAATGATGTTAGTGACTAAGCAGTCTGTGACAGTTTAAAAGCGAAAGATGCAATCAGGGCGACCACATAAAGAAAGGCGCTCGCTTATCCTAATTAAAACAATGCTCTTATGAAAACAGTAGCATGTCACATAAACAAAGACGTGCAATAACAACAATTTTTAATTAAAAAAAAAAAGTTCTATCCTTGTTTCTCTGTCTCAGCAGCCTATTTGTCTGTCTTACTACTATTCGTTCCTTTGGAAGAAAAGGCCCTGCCAGTTGCGCCAAGTCTTCAATCCCTCGAGAAGGAACGAGAACGGAAAATCAAAAAAAAAAAAAAAAAATTCTAAAAAAGAATAGCAGTTAAATTCATAATGGGTTAACTTAAGCTTACTCTTAAAATACGGTTTACAATAATCGGAGACACCAAGTATAGAAGATACCTGGGCAATCTAAAAAGAAATGGTAGAGAATGATGTTACACTACGTACATTGTACCATAACTCTTTGTGAAATCACATTCCCTGTACTGTGGAATTTCGTTACTCAAAACTTACAAAGATAAAAAGCTGTCAACAATAATTACCAGTGTAACATTTTCCCAAAGCTTATTTTAAGGTAAATTATTGGTATCTTTTGAGCATGTTACATCCTTGAAGAACATGAGATGAATATAATCCTCTCTTTGTTTCAGTTGTCCTCATTACATGTAATATTTGTTCATATCTCTGTCGATCTGTTGACTTTGACGGTCCTCTGGAAATCTTATGGCACCATTAGTTGCGTGTTCAACACACAGTGGAATAACACGATGATAAAATTAAACATTTAATGTCTATGCATTAGAATCATGTGATTACCTTATTGCTCGAACCGAGCTTAAACAATTGGACTGTCAGATCAAGATCTAATTCATTAAAAAAAAAAAATTAAGGCTATACAGAAAGGTCATATTCTCGATCGAAATTTATATAATCAACTAACCTAATCCATGATTATAAAGTGACACTGACAGGTATCTTTTGAGTATGTTATTATGGCTGTGAAGAACAGAGGGTAATTATATTCATCTCTTCGCTTCGGCTTTCCTCCTGGAATGTTTGTTCTTGTCTCTGTCGATTTGTTGACTCAGGGGATCCTCCTGGAAACTTTTGACACCATTAGTTCCGTGTTAAGCACGAAGAGGAATGATGCCACGATGAAACTAAACATGCTTAATGTCTATGCATTAGAATCACCTAATTAATTGCTCATGCCGAGCTTCAAAAATTGGATTATCAGATCTAATTCGTTAGAAAAAAAAATCAACACGATGCAAATTATAGGCCTTGATCTCGATCAATATTTACATAATCATCTAACCTCACAAATTATAAAGTTAAACATTAATTATTTGAAATACTCCAGCCATATTTCTCTTTGAGGACATTTTGATTAAGTATATTTTTTAGGTGTGAATGAAAATTTCAAAACGCATTTTGAATTTAAATTGTCTATTTGCCAGTGGAACTATTCCTTTTTGTGAAATACATATGTAATAGAGAGGAAGATAATCTTCAACAAAGATGTTTGACGTCTCTGTGAATAGCTCAGTTGTTGATGTGAAGAATCTGCCCTTCTACAGAGAATATTTTTTCTTGACAGACATTTTAATACCTATTTGGCCTACTTTAGTGTTAGCAGGGTTAATTTCTAACACGATCAACGTGGTTGTTTTTGTTAAAGCTGGTGTGAAAGACAGTGTAACCACCCTGCTTTTAACCCTTTCTATCTCTGATGCCATCTATCTCACACTCATGATTCCCACTGTGATGAACTGGCAAGTCCTAGATACCCCAACAACACGGGTGCTGCATTATCTCTGCTACTGGCGGGCGATGACTTTCTATTACTACTCTTCTCACATATCTGTGTTTCTCGGAGTCACCAGATGTGCCTGCGTGGTCAAACCTCTCCACTTTAAATCTGTCTTCACGAAAAGCAGGACTGTCATTGCTGTTATTCTTTTGTTCTGTGTTAACGCGCTTCTCCATATACCAGTCTTGAGTTTGAATTATCTTCGACGAACAACAAACCCTTTAACAAATACTTCCTACTTGGCCCTAGTGAGAGATCCTAAGCAAGGCGCACTAGAGAGAATCAACGATGCTCTTAACAAAAACGCCATCGCAGGGACCTCTTTTATTGTAATGATAGCCTGTACAGTCCTCCTTAGCTTCAAACTGTTCCAGTCATCCAAGATACGACTGCCCGCTGCTAGCGGCTCAGGTTCCCGTGAACATCCCAACCCAAGCCAGGAACAGAAGCAGAATCTGTCCCCAAAGGATGTGAGGGTGGTTTTAACTGTGGTGTTAGTGTGTATAATCTATATCCTAGCTCAGCTACCGTCTTTCTGCTACTCTTTGGCCCGAGTGGCTGGGATCAATCTCGTGTGGTTCATAAGGTTTGCGGTAAAAGTAAGTCAGACCTGTTACATGACAAACGCCTCAATCAATATTCTTGTGTACTATAATTGTAACAGCAAATATAGAGCCACTTTACTCTCACTATTTAGAATCAAAGACAAAATATGAAACCTCAGACATACTTATGATATAAGCAAAAGAACATTCATGTCGTATTTATATGGAAGCTAAAATGAAAAAAAAGCACAACCAAAAAACAAAAACATAATCATTAAAGCAAATGCTTGTGTTGTTGCAATATGCTTATGAGACTTTATTTGAGAAACACAAAATATGCCCAAAGCAAGAGTACGACATTCGGCTCTGAATAATCCACGGTAGCCTACTTTGTAGTGCATCCTCTGTTTTGGAATCAATCGTTATATCCAAACATATTTGGCTCCATTGCAGCCATAATAGTATTTGTTTTTCGATTTTAATTTAAATCCGCTTTGCGTAGATGCAGGCATTGTATGTTTAAAAATATTCAAGAATATATTTTCCAGATTAAAACTTTTTTGAAACTATTCATTTGCTATTCGTCTCTTCTTTCACCTTAAGAGTGGGGGGTTCAGTACAATTACATTGCAAAAAAAAAAGGTGTTGCTAACCCATTTTTCCATCGGAGGACATACATCTTTTATTAATAATGTTAGTATCGTTGCCAAAAGTATGAGTTGATTCCGTAAAGTAAAAGATTGGTCCATGTATTAATCGATGTGGCATCATGCATATCATAGCGTGACACTTGAATTTTGGTCCACAAACAAAAAAAGTTTTGAATACGTGTTTTTAACGGAAATTGTCGAAAAGCTACGCAACGCACCTACATGCACTGATTGTGTACTATAATTCTGAGAAAAAAAAAGCCTTGGCTTTAACGACTCGGATTCGGATTTTTTTTTTTTGTTTGTAAGAAATCTTTTACAGATCTAAATTCTCCCAAAGAATTGGATCTTGAGGCTCTATTTTTTTGTGAAAATTTAAAGAATTCTGTGTTTTTTAAATGATCTTTCAAACGATATAGGAAGCACAGAACTAACTTATTTTCTGCACGGACCACTGAAATATGAAACGCTTTTGAAATAAACAGACTCTTCGATGATCATTATAATGTACATAAATATACACCAAATCTGATTTTTTTCTCAACACTTAGGTCTTCGTTTTTTTTTTTTATGTCCAGCAAACCGGAAGTGATAGTCTCTTCACATCTTGATTACATTACAATCGCCTAAATCCTCTGTACCAGATCGCATCAGCTTTACTTTCATTTAGTCTTAACTATACATGTAGTATTAGAATTCAATACATCGAGATATATAAATATATATATATATATATTTTTTTTTTTTTTCGCTTAAAATTCTTTCGTCTCAGTATTGTGACCAAATATTAATAAGTCAAATACAAAATGGGGCAATGGTTTACTCCTACCTGGAAAAAGGAAATAAAATATTGAACCTCACAGCACAAAAGTCATCATGTCTACAATAGTCAGTAATATTATGAATTGGGAAATCTACTTGGGTCTTTGCCATCACTACTATATAAATATAGATCTTTCCGCGTCATGTTTACTATAAATATGATCAAACTCAAATAAATTGACCGTGTCTTGGTCCTAATTGTTAAAGCCAAAAGTAATTCTAGTGGTCATGCCCTCTCAGTTGTGGCAGTCTTTGCTTTGACCAAATGCATCTCAATGGTCATTGTTGCTGCATCATGATCACTATTGGTGCAATCAACAGCATCCACATTGTTCGAGCATTCCAGGTCTAAGTCATCATTGTTGCAAGTAATATTCTCTGAAGTAGCCTGTATTCCCACGTCTAGATCATCACTGCCAAAACTAAGTTCACTTTGACTTGCTTGTAATCTCATGTCTAGATCACCACTGTTGCGACTTATCTCGCCCGGACTTTCCTGTTTTTCTGAGTCCAGATCGTCACTGCTGCTATGGAGCTCACCTGGACTTGAGAGTATTTCTAAGTCTGGATTTCCTGTGTTTGAAGTGCACTCGCCAAAATTTACCTTTGTCTCTAGATTTTCCAAATCTTCACTACTGCTGTCAAAATCATCTGAACGGTTCAGACTTCCAGAATCGTGGTCATCATCGTTTTGGTCAAACCTACCAGAGTTGGACAGTTTTTCTACATCACGGTCCTCAAATTTGTACTTATACGAACTAGAATTTGCAAATTTGTCCTTGCTTTGCTCATAGCTGTTGCCCAATGAATATGATCTAGTCAATAGCTCTCCGTATGAGTCGCCTAGTCCGTTGTAAAGTCCACCTGAATCGGCCAGTATTCCACCATGATGTTTACTTGTAAGGGTGTCAAAACTTTCTGTAAGTGACTGTGTTTGCGCGCCTGGCACATCCGTACTATTGTCCTGTAAGATAGGAAAAACCGATCTCTGTTCGTATTGGCTATCATTGCTTTTGCTCGGGGAACCTGAACTTTTTAATCCCCCTGTTTCTTGTTTTTCCCCGTTGAAGCTACTTGCACTTAATATGGGTTGTGTGATTAGGGCATCATTGTCGAGATCAAGTGTATTCTCTAAAGTGGCTTGCCTCTTCGCGTGCTGGTCACCTTTTCTGTCCTCAGATGTTCCTAGAGCAGCCCGTCGGTCCCGAACTCCGTTATCCCCTCTGTAGTCAAGTGCACGTGAAGAGAGTCGTCTCTGAGTGCCCTGCGCATCAAACTTGTACAAAGAATCACTTAACTCGATCTGTCTCTCTGTATTTTGGCCATCACTTTTGAGACCTAAGTCGATTGAATTTAATGATCTCTTGTTGTCTTGGCCGCCTCTGTTGCGTGAAAACGCATTTGAAGCGGCCTGGAATTTTTGGAAGTTATTCTCGTTCAATGTGTAAGCACATTTCAGTCCATTAGCTTGATGGTCATTTAAACTATTGCCAAATGCATGTGGATTGGTATCTGTATCTTGCTCATCGTTTCTACGGTCAAATAAATTTGAAATGATTTCTTTTTCTGGGCTGTGCTCTGCGCTTTGGTGGTCAAATACGCCGTCAATTGTCAGACCGTGCATGTCCTGGTCTTCGCCGATGCGGTTCAATTCACTTACTAAAGTCTGCCTCTCCGGATCTTGGTTTTTACTCATATGATCAAATGTACCTGTAATTGTAATTCTGCGTGCATCTTGTTCTTCACTGCTGCGGTTCAACTCACCTATAGAAGTCTGCCTTTCTGTGTCTTGGTCATCAACCTTATGGTTAGATATACCTGCATTGGGTTGTCTCCCTTCATTTTGCTCATCACGGAAATCGTGAATCTCGTCAGTAGAGGTCTGTTTCCCTGTATCTTGTTCATTGCCAGTGTGGTTATATCTATTCTCAGAGGTCTGTTTCCCTCTATCTTTTTCATCGCCAGTGTGGTTATATCTATTCTCAGAGGTCTGTCTCCCTGTATCTAGTTCATCGCCAGTGTGGTTATATCTATTCTCAGAGGTCTGTCTCCCTGTATCTAGTTCATTGCCAGTGTGGTTATATCTATTCTCAGAGGTCTGTCTCCCTGTATCTAGTTCATCGCCAGTGTGGTTATATCTATTCTCAGAGGTCTGTCTCCCTGTATCTAGTTCATCGCCAGTGTGGTTATATCTATTCTCAGAGGTCTGTTTCCCTGTATCTAGTTCATTGCCAGTGTGGTTATATCTATTCTCAGAGGTCTGTTTCCCTGTATCTAGTTCATTGCCAGTGTGGTTATATCTATTTGCAGAGTTCTGTCTCCCAGTAGATAGGTTATCATTGGTACAGTCAGGTTGTCTGTAAGACTCATCTTCCTCCACATCTAGTATATCACTGCCTTGGTCAAAAACTTCTGGAGCGATCCGGTTTTCCGCATCTAGATAATTTTTGCTGTGGTCAATAGTGATTGGAGAGGTTTGTTTCTCTCCGCGTTGACCATCACTGTTGTGGTCAAATGAAACTGGAGCGGTTCTTTTCTGGTTTTCTTGGTCATCACTACTGAGATCAAAATAATCTGTAATTGTCCTCTCCATTTCTTGGTCATCACTGGCGTAATCAAATGCACCTGAAGATGTGAGACTCTCAGCATCATGCTCGAAATCGCTCATTGAACTGCAGGAGCTTTCACGCCGAGGCCGACTCTGCAATCTCTTCCGTAACAGCTCCAACTCCAGATGTTTCCTGCTCTTCTCTTCGTTCCGTTCGTACCGCTCGAAAATCTTTATTCCTTTGTCAACACAGACGAGCCTAAAGAATATGAACAAGTAACAAGAAAAAAATGAATTGGTCATGTGTATGCGACAGAGAAAATACCTCATTTTTATTATAAAAAAAAAATTCTCTAAAAGAAAGTGTCAGATCCAAATCTTTTCAAACCACACGTGGGTTGATCGATTAAATCATACAACTAACAGTGATTTTTTTTTTACTCGTATTTACAGACTAAAATCTATCCTTATACGCCCCCATACACAAAAATAAGTTGAACCAAGACTTGTTAAATCCTTAACAAAGTCCATGGTTTTGCTTGAATATATCTCCGACCTAAATCCGATCATTCAGCGGACAGAGATTCAGTAATCAGCATCCAAGGTTGCTGATACATCTTCGCAAAAAAGAGAAAAGGCTATTTCTCCTTTTTCTTATCTCATTAAGATCTACATGTACATAGATGCCTATGAAAAAACTACCCAGATACAACTAAAAAGTGCCTAAAAGTGCACTGACTTGCGGGATTTCATATGTGGCTTTTTATTTTAAAGAACTAGATAAGAGAAGTTTAAAAAGATCTATTTAAAAAAGTTAGGGTTTTACAAAAGTAGCTAACTGTTCTTAATTTTCGCATATGGTGTAATTCTTGTTCATCAAAGACAGTGGTTGGGTTAACACCAGCGTGGCCAGGTACACCAAAAAGTTAGCTGGTGAACCTATCAATAAAACCTACCTGAGATCCTTGGTCTCGCATCTCACGTTCATGTCGGCAATCTTTTGTCGAGTTGCGATAATGTCGGAGGAGATGGTAGGGGTTTGAGTACTCATCCTAACAGGAGAAAACGTGAGAGCTTAAGGCAAACCACCATCCACACAAAAACAGTTCACTTATGGAAATGCGAAACAAGAATGAATAGATCAGAACTTGGATTTTTTTTTTTTTTTTTATCAAAAGCGTTGTTTATAATGTATAGCAAATTTTATCTCGATTTATTTCCTTCGTTCTTGCATTCGAGCTATGGTTTGTTTTTGCTATTAAACTCTAAAAAGATTGACATTGTATGCGTGAAGGAATAAATTTAAATCTATTTTTCTAAGTAGATAGATTTAGCAAAGAACATCGCTGTAGCACAGAGACCGAGGTTCGTCTTAAGATTTTTGCATGGATTGGCTGTTATAAGTTCGAGCTATGCCATTCTTGGTAGTAAACTAACGGTCACATCTTCCCACCCCAACTACCTTTTTTTTTTTGTTGAGTAAGACACGGCATTAGCTTATTTCTGACAATCAGCCAATACCATCATAAGTATAAACATGATGCTTGGATGTGGTAAATTTAGTATAATTAACAAAATTTCTATATTAAACAATTGTTTCACAACAATTTTCTTCCAGACTATCTTTGCTCTTTAAAATTACATGTATGAGTCTCTTTTAATTCCTGAGATGAAATGGTTCCGAAAGTACAATAATTTTTCGTAGGTCGTTGATTAGGCCGCCTTCTTGAGTGCAGGTGCTGAGTGAAGGTAAACCATACGGAAAATGATCTGAACAATAAATTGAGAGATTTTTGCCTTCAGCTGATCGACCCAAGAGAAATTACACGATACATGTAATAGATAGCTATCAACTTGCTCCTATGAAATATAAAACCATTGGATGTTTTCATTCCTTTTGACAATAGAATAGAGACACTTGAATGCGAAAAGAAACAAATTGATCATAGGTAAAAAAAAAAAAATAAAATCCTTTTAAAATAAACTAAACATTTTAAACTCGATCAACAAATTCTTGCAATGTGCAAAGTTAAAACAACAACAACAAAAGTGGATAAAAATATATAAAGAGCTGTTTTTCGGGTCCTCTTCCAAAAAGCATTTAAAAGACATTAAGCTTAATTCCTACAGGTGTGAGCAAAGAAATTGGAACAAAAAGAAATCCAAACAAACATGAACAAATCTTGGAAACTCACAACGTTTGATAAATGACAATACAATTGAATCAAGAAGACTCGTCATTTCGCAATATTGCATTTTGAAACTAAAAGTAAAAAAAGGGAAATATTTGAAATTGGGTGTAATACTAGCTAGTTAAACATCCTCTAGATGTCTAATAAAAGTCTAATCACAAATAACTTGTGTACAAGTAGTTTTATGGTAAAAAATCAAATCTAAAACTGGGCATTATAACTTCAAAGGATTTTGGTACAATCAAAAGTATACTGCACAGCATTACCAATATCCTTGACTGATTCTTTCATCAGTAAAATGTGTA
>JAWDGP010005959.1:0-5000 GCA_033675545.1 Elysia crispata
AGGCAGCAAATGAGTATACGGACTTTTATAAAATAAAATAAACAAGTGTGAAATAAAAATTTAAAATAGATGTATAATTTTGTATATTCCACCATAAAGTTATCACAGATTTTTGTATAAAAATGAATTGTGTACACTTTAAGAAGGTCCCATTCTTATCACATCTCTGTTTTATTATTTATTTCTCATTCTCTCTATTTATCTTTATTTCTCTCTTTCTCTCTCTCTCTCTCTCTCTCTCTCTCTCTCTCTCTCTCTCTCTCTCTCTCTCTCTTTCAGCTCTCTCGTACTGAATGTTCACTTTTTTTTATTAACGAGGCTACAGATATCTCTCTCTTTTCTCTCTCTCTCTCTCTCTCTCTCTCTCTCTCTCTCTCTCTCTCTCTCTCTCTCTCTCTCTCTCTCTCTCTCTCTCTCTCTCTCTCTCTCTCTGCGTGCCTATAAACGACAAACACTGATCGTACCATAGTGCATTATGAGTGGTGATGATAGTATCCCCTGCCTTTTGCTGATTATATTTTCGTTTTGCTTGATGACACCAAGGCACTGGGCATCAGGATCAACAACTATAGCTTGACTTGTCTCAATTACCTCCCCATCAATTACAGCAGGAATATCCTTTTTTTTAGTTGGATAAGCTGACCAGGGTCAGGCTGTTCCTGAGATGCCCCTGAGCTTGCCGAACTTTGGAGCTTCACAGCAAATTGTCCACTTGTTTTCCACTTTCATCTCGTGATGTTTGGTAGGTGACCCCTATCAGTTGGGGTGGATACTATCCACTACTGACAGCTCCCTGACGTGGTGGACGCTGTTGAAAACTCATCCTTCATCATCAGCAGCAGGTATTGTTGTACTATTGGAGTTGGGGCCTGTAGAGAGACTCATGCTTGTGGTGGTTGTGTTATATGAATGCAAGTTTTCTGGTTTCTCTTCAGCTTTTGATTTGGTTCTTTCGCTCGATCCTTCATCTGAAAAAAAAAGATTAAAAAATGGACAGTTCTTGCGAGAAAATATTAAAAGGGAAAAAATTAACCAGAGTTCATTGCCTGCTTTTTTCACAATATCCTTCTGATTAGAAAATCTAATGCTTTGAGTTTTTGCAACAAATAAGGGTCAAAAAAGAGAATTGTTTCTGCATAATTTTATCAGTTCTTGAACCCCTATCAGGTAAAATTACAATGCCAGATTCTATTTCAGATCCTGTTGATCTCTGAAAAGGATTAAGACAAGATTGTTTGTATGAGATTTGATCTAATCTCTGCATAGAAACCTAAACCCTTACAAAGGCTGTCAACTGAATGCTTGCTTTGGCTCTATGATGTAAAAAAAGTGAAACACAGAATATCTTAGTCTTGTCAAATGTGTTCCTTATTTTCCTGGGAATCTTACTCTGCGGATTTTTCAAGAGAAAAAAAAATACGGTTTTATTAAAGGTTTAACCATAACTTCTGCCTTACACTGACCTCAGCTATATGCTTCTTAAAGCTGTTCATTCTCAGTTAAAATGTTCGGATGTCTCACCTTTTTTTTTCTAACTGACAAGTCAGACTCTCTACCATGTGGCCATCCCTCTGTAGATGATGCACGATTTCTTTGATCTAGACAGAATGTAGGAATAGTTTTGTGCAAATGTTACAAGATTTCTTAGGGCTCCGTAGTATTTGGACCATAAGATTTGCTATCCATGCTGGCTGTTAATAATGCTTTTACTTGTTTTGTTTAGCCATTACAAAAGGGAAATACAAATATTGTTTTGCTGTTGAAATTTACAGACAGAAATTTTAATAAAATTGTTTTTTTTTATTGAAGTATATAAAATCCCTTTCCAACTTAAGTATATTTTAAAGAAATCATTCTCTAAGCATTCATTTCAACCAGGAATGAGTCTCCTGTGCGTGCATTAGTTGTTCTTATGTGTTACACGTTCGTCCTTTTAGTCCTTTTCAGTCAGACTATGTATGAATAAGGTCATTAACTGTTCTATTTCTCCATTAGTTTAAATTCAAAATAAGCAATGTTCCATATATAATATTCTGTGCCAGTTTCAGTAGTTTCACAGTAGACTTAGTAGACCTGCCAGGCTTCTGGACAAACTTCTGGCGAACATATAATGCGGTGAGTATGAAGGTTATGGAGGTATATCGAATAGTTTTCAAGATAGTTGTCAACACATCTCTTTCACTTCAGTATTGTTGCGTTCGAGTTCCAGTGAGATTAATACAGTACTGAGTTTTAGCCCGCACACATCATCTTTATAACTTAATAATAAACTATTATAGTGATGTTTGTGTCTCAGAAAAGATCGGAAAAAATTGCACATAACGGTTGTAACTGCATTATCTCTTTAGCACGTAATGATCATTAACAAGGTGCAGACCCAGATAGAAACCAAACTACAAAAAAGACAAATTATTGTGACTTTCTATTTTACGATCACATAATACAAAACATATTTTAGACATTTGTTACTACGTGTGTTTCGTTAGCAATGGCTTACCAATATTAGTAAGAGTCTGGGTAAGGGAGCTTGAACTTCTACGTGTTTCTAACAGAAGCAACTGCTGAACGCCTAACAGTACCCACTAATTGAAAAAAAATGATTGTCAGCTGGACAAAGCAGTTTATTTTTGTCTCACCTCTTTTATTTTATTTTTTTTTTAACTCTAAATTCTCTGGGAGATTTTCGTCGCGGATAAAGATTTTAGTTCAGTCATTTCATGACAAGTGTCTGTCTGTCTGTCTATCTATTTGTCTCTCTCTCTCTCTCTCTCTCTCTATATATATATATATATATATGTATATAGTTATAATAATAATAATAATAATAATAATAATAATAATAATAATAATAATAATAATAATAATACTAATAATACTAATAATAATAATACTACTACTACTACTACTAATACTACTACTACTACTACTACTACTACTACTACTACTACTACTACTACTACTACTACTACTACTACTACTACTACTACTACTACTACTACTACTACTACTACTACTACTACTACTACTACTACTACTACTACTACTACTACTACTACTACTACTACTACTACTACTACTACTACTGCTGCTACTACTACTACTACTACTACTACTACTACTACTACTACTACTGATGATGATGATGATTATGATACTACTACTACTACTACTACTACTACTACTACTACTACTACTACTACTACTACTACTACTACTACTACTACTACTACTACTACTACTACTACTACTACTACTGCTGCTGCTGCTGCTGCTGCTGCTACTACTAATAAAAATAATAGTAATATTGATGATGATGATGGTGATGATGATGATTATGATTATAATAATGATAATGATAAGGATGATGAGAAGAAGAAGAAGAAGAAGAAGAAGAAGAAGAAGAAGAAGAAGAAGAAGAAGAAGAAGAAGAAGAAGAAGAAGAAGAAGAAGAAGAAGAAGAAGAAGAAGGAGGAGGAGGAGGAGGAGGAGAAGAAGAAGAAGAAGAAGAAGAAGAAGAAGAAGAAGAAGGAGGAGGAGGAGGAGGAGGAGGAGGAGGAGACGGAGAAGAAGAAGAAGAAGAAGAAGAGTGTTGGTTGAGACCTCATGAGTCCAGGCCAGGCCACCGAATCAAACAAACCTCTGCATAAAAGGGATCTACTTCTTTTAACTTTGAAGCTTAGTTTAAAATCAAAGGAATCACACAACACCAGTGAGCTTGTTTACAGCAAGAACAAACTATTGAGTACAAGTCAGGCTGTCTCCCACCGTCGCGAGGATATTGGCAAGGGAGAAAAGTTGTTTCATTCATCTTTTCCAACGAAATGTCTATTTTTGGCTGTCTGCAAACGTTTTCGCGAGTTGACCTTCTTACAAATATAAAAAAAAGTGTTTGCTCCCGGTTTCAACTTAAAGTTGTCATTTTCAGATTCTCTTGCCAACCATAAGATCTTTTATCAAGCCTAAAAAAGACAAATATTTTAGTCTCTAGAAAAACTAAAAATTCACATTCTTTATTTGGCATATTGCCAATCCCCTTTGTTCTCTTTTTTGTCACTGATAAACGTCCTACACCACTGTTATTGGAAGGAGAGAAAAAGAAAAAAAGAATAAAAAAAAAAACTCCAACAGTTTGAGAAAAGACATGTGTGAAAAGACGACCCTTACACGTAAGAATAGCTAAACTGGATGTGGGACGATCAGGATTACGCCCCCCCCCCCCCCTCTCCCAACCTCCCTTCTGCGTCATTCTCCTGTAATCTCCATTTCTACTCAACTGACAATCAGTCCTCTCCGCATAGTTCCTTAATCGTCTTTTACTTTGTTCTCCCGATTTTTCCAAATTGCTTTTCCTCTTTTTATATCAGAAGCCAATAACAACATTTTCCCCTCTGCTATCTTTTTTTTTTCTTCCACCTTCCCTCGAAAGCTTCTTTAAATCCCCATTGCCCATCACCATTCCCATTCCACTTTAAGGATTAACCTCAACTTAATATTGTGTGTGTCTGTATATATATATATATATATATATATATATATATATATATATAGTATGTAGATACATATTGGATCTATATACCTTTCTCAAAGATGCTTTACAGATCTGTCTATCCATCTATTTACTTTGTTTCTTTCCGCATCGGTCGATAAAAAATATCTTTCTGTCCTTTTCTAAATCAATGTACGCAATCTTCCTCTGTAATGGCTTGTCGCTATTTCTTCCATCTCTATCTGGTTCTTCCTCATTCCCCCCACACCTCTCTCTCTCTCTCTCTCTCTCTCTCTCTATATATATATATATATATATATATATATATATATATATAATATGTAGATACATATTGGATCTATATACCTTTCTCAAAAACGCTTTACAGATCTGTCTATCCATCTATTTATTTTGTTTACCATCCCTTCTCCCTCTCTCTCTCTCTCTCTCTCTCTCTCTCTCTCTCTCTCTCTCTCTCTCTCTCTCTCTCTCTCTCTCTCTGTATATATATATA
>JAWDGP010005959.1:7500-16497 GCA_033675545.1 Elysia crispata
GGATAGCCGGCCCACCGACACCACATCGACGAAGTACCCAAGTCGCCGGTACCTCTGAGCAGGTTGTGCTTCTCACACGACCCACGACAAAACTTCCCTGCCAGCATCCAAGCACCAAAGTGATGCACACAAGTGCGCATCCCGGTGTTTTATGGGAGGAGCCACATCAGACCCAAAGCATAAATGACGACAGGTGCGGGCCGTGATAGTATGTGGACCTTGACCGTTTTACGGGCCTTAACACCGTTAGGGCTTGGAGCCAGTTCCTGGCGAAGTTGCCTTGCCAGGCAAAGTTCAACCGCTCCTGATTCATTTTAAGTAAACAGTGACACACTTTCTTCATGCGATTAACTTGCGATGCATATTCTTACAATTTTGTTTAATATCTATTTGAAAAAGGTAAAACCCCGTGAAATATAACTAAAATCTGCATTTCTTACCGAAAATTAAATAAATAAAAACCTATTTCTCTGTAATGATACAATGTGGGATGAATGTTTCAATTTTTTTAAGAAAATCAGTTAAAACCGTGTATGATACGTAACTCTATACCATAACTGATTGAAGTGAAATAGCTGCCCTTTGTGTCCAGGGGTGAGTTTGTTCAGTTTGTCAACACGCCTGTGTATTTGTTTTTTTTTTCCTTTACCTCGTGTGTGGTTATGCGACTCTTCCTTTTTCCGGGTTATTTGCCTTCTACGCTCTCTCAATCTTTCTCTGTCTCTCAGTCTCACTCACGTTCTCTTTCTCTCAATTTCTCTATCCGTCTACATATCTCTGGAGCTATCTGTCTTTTCCTTGCCTATATCCTATAATTTTTTTTTTTTTTCTAAATTTTCATTGGATATGTCCATGGCAGTTCATTAGTCTTTTTCTTTCTTTCTAAATTACCATGCGTCGCTAAGTCTTTCTTCTATTTCTGATTCTTTATTTTCCACACTATCCTCCCTTCTGCCTCCCTCTGTTTCATCTTTTTTGCCCTCTGTCTACTTCACTTCCACTTGCCTTCTCTCTCTCTCTCTCTCTCTCTCTCTCTCTCTCTCTCTCTCTCTCTCTCTCTCTCTCTCTCTCTCTCTCTCTCTCTCTCTCTTTCTTTCTCTCTCATACTTCGTCTGTATATAGTTTACTCTCTATCTATACCCTTCGTTTTTTTCACTTTATTTCCCTTAAAACTTTCTGTCTGACCTTCTGTCTCTTTCACTCTCTCCAACTATCTCTCTCTCTCTCTCTCTCTCTCTCTCTCTCTCTCTCTCTCTCTCTCTCTCTCTCTCTCTCTCTCTCTCTTCTGCTCCGTCGCTCTTTACTTTTTCTTTGCGACTCTTTCTTTTTCCGGGTCATTTCCATTCCACGCCCTCTCTTAATCTCTCTCTCTCTCTCTCTCTCTCTCTCTCTCTCTCTCTCTCTCTCTCTCTCTCTCTCTCTCTCTCTCTCTCTCTCTATCTATCTATCTATCTATCTATCTATCTCTTTCTCTCTCTGTCTCTCTCTCTCTTTCTCTCTCTTTTTTTTATTGTTCATGATTCTGACCTTATTCTAAATATATCTTTCCTTTTGTTACATGTTATTTCTATCTTTATTTCTTTAACGAATACGCGTGAATGTACAGGCTCTGTGTATGCCTATGACTGGTCTTCTTATTTTTTAAACCACTGTCCTCTGCTGATGTTTCTGTATTTCTGTAGTTTTCTAACCTCTACCGAAAGTAGTCGTTTTCATTTTTCTTCTCTTTGGATTAATAGTTACCAGCGATCCTTTACCGTTACAACCTTATTGTCATCAGTTTCCTTGCTTTACGTTACCGCTCTAATTGTGAGCCAGTTTTTCTCGCAAAACCTTTCATGGAACCCATTGTTATAGGGTTGTTGGTGGGTTTTGTTTTTATGGGACTTTATTTTCATCTTTTGTCCTTTATTTTCCGCCTGCATATTGTGTCCCCAGCTTTTCTTGTAACAGCATGTGGGTGCTTCGGTGGGGGATTGGGGGTCCAATGAGCCCAACTAATTGATACTTTTATGCCTCTTTTCCCGCCACCGTCCCTGGTGGCTACAACTGACCTACATAATACTAATCACTTTCCCCGAACAGTTTCTTGTCTTTGTAAATCACGATTGACATCGTTATATTAAATTTGTTTGATAGTTTTTCTTCTTATACCATAAACATCCATGCGTATTACACAACTTTATTGCTTGATTAAATATGATTTACGACACAGGCATACGTTTAAGACGCATTTTGTATCTTTTTTGGATAAATCCTTTCTATACACGAGTTGTCTTTGATATTGCAGTTCACCATTAATTTTCCTTCTAAACGTAAGACCATATTAGATACCTACACGTATGTAAAGAGTTTATGCGCTTGCTCAGTGATTAACTCGTGTGCTTTTTCTTTCTTCTCTTTTTGGTTTTCCACTTTCAAATTTTCAGTATCTCTATTACTCTCTCTATTCCTACGTGTCTGTTTCTGTCTCTTTCTGTCTGCATGTATGTCTGTGTCTGCCTGTCTCTCTCTCCCTCTCTCTCTCCCTCTCTCTCTCTCTCTCTCTCTGTCTCTCTTTCTATCTATCTCTCTCTCTGTCTCTCTGTCTCTCTCTCTCTCTCTCTCTTTCTATCTATCTCTCTCTGTCTCTCTGTCTCTCTTTCTATCTATCTATCTCTCTCTCTTTCTCTCGCTTCCTAGATTGCCCGTCTTCTTTCATTAAAGAATCGTCGTGGTATCCATGTCTATAATAGCATATTACTCAATACGCTCGCTCTCTATCTGTCTGTTTATCTCTCTCTCTCTCTCTCTCTCTCTCTCTCTCTCTCTCTCTCTCTCTCTCTCTCTCTCTCTCTCTCTCTCTCTCTCTCTCTCTCTCTCTCTCTCTCTTTCTCTCGCTTCCTAGATTGCCCGTCTTCTTTCATTAAAGAATCGTCGTGGTATCCATGTCTATAATAGCATATTACTCATTCTTTGTATATAACTGCAAGTCACTTATTCTTTATCCTCTTTTGCTCTCTCTCTCTCTCTCTCTCTCTCTCTCTCTCTCTCTCTCTCTCTCTCTCTCTCTCTCTCTCTGTCCATGTTTCAGTCTTTTTTCGGGTTATTTTCCTTCCACGCTTTCACAGACTCTCTCTCTGTCTCTGTTTGTCTGTCTCTCTCTCTCAATTGCTCTCTATCTCTCTCGCTCTCTCTCTCTTTAGCTCAACCGTGTGCCTCTTATCTCATTTTTTGAATTTTTTTAAAATTTAAAGTGTCCGTATCAAATCAGTATATTAATAATTTTCCTCTGTAACTGTGTGTTACTATTTGTCCTATCTCTTTCTGGTTCCTACTCTTCGATCTCTCTATGTCTTTCTCTCTGTCTTTCTCTCACTCTCTCTCTCTCTCACTGTATATATATATATATTTATCCTTTTCTCTTTGCCTCTATTCTATTATTTTTAAACTAGTATTTTTTTTTAAACATTTTTAATACATGACTGTGTCTAACTCGATTTATTGCTTTTTTTCTTTCTCTCTTACTTTAGGTCACTATTTCTTTCTTCTCGTTCTGATTCGTCCTCTTCGACACTATTTCTTATTCATTTTCTGTTTCTCTCTCATTTTGCCCCCTCTCTACTCCATCCCTCTCTCGCTCTCCGTCTCTCTCTCTCTCTCTTTCTATCTATCTCTCTCTCTCTCTGTCTCTCTATCTCTTTCTATCTCTCTCTCTCTTTCTATCTCTCTCTCTGTCTCTCTTTCTATCTATCTCTCTCTCTGTCTCTCTGTCTCTCTGTCTCTCTCTCTCTCTCTCTGTCTCTCTTTCTGTCTATCTCTCAAGATCTGTCATTTTCTCCGTATATAGTTCATTCTTTCTCTATACCCAAGAGACCTTATTTCTTTCTCTTTTTTTTCACTTTATTTTCCTTAATACGCTCGCTCTCTATCTGTCTGTTTATCTCTCTCTCTCTCTCTCTCTCTCTCTCTCTCTCTCTCTCTCTCTCTCTCTCTCTCTCTCTCTCTCTCTCTCTCTCTCTCTCTCTCTCTCTCTCTCTCTCTCTCTCTCTCTCTCTTTCTCTCGCTTCCTAGATTGCCCGTCTTCTTTCATTAAAGAATCGTCGTGGTATCCATGTCTATAATAGCATATTACTCATTCTTTGTATATAACTGCAAGTCACTTATTCTTTATCCTCTTTTGCTCTCTCTCTCTCTCTCTCTCTCTCTGTCCATGTTTCAGTCTTTTTTCGGGTTATTTTCCTTCCACGCTTTCACAGACTCTCTCTCTGTTTGTCTGTCTCTCTCTCTCAATTGCTCTCTATCTCTCTCGCTCTCTCTCTCTTTAGCTCAACCGTGTGCCTCTTATCTCATTTTTTGAATTTTTTTAAAATTTAAAGTGTCCGTATCAAATCAGTATATTAATAATTTTCCTCTGTAACTGTGTGTTACTATTTGTTCTATCTCTTTCTGGTTCCTACTCTTCGATCTCTCTATGTCTTTCTCTCTGTCTTTCTCTCACTCTCTCTCTCTCTCACTGTATATATATATTTATCCTTTTCTCTTTGCCTCTATTCTATTATTTTTAAACTAGTATTTTTTTTTAAACATTTTTAATACATGACTGTGTCTAACTCGTATTATTGCTTTTTTCTTTCTCTCTTACTTTAGGTCACTATTTCTTTCTTCTCGTTCTGATTCGTCCTCTTCGACACTATTTCTTATTCATTTTCTGTTTCTCTCTCATTTTGCCCCCTCTCTACTCCATCCCTCTCTCGCTCTCCGTCTCTCTCTCTCTCTCTCTCTCTCTCTCTCTCTCTCTCTCTCTCTCTCTCTCTCTCTCTCTCTCTCTCTCTCTCTCTGAATGGTTCTTTCTTCTTTACATATCTGTATAAAAATCATTCTTTCTCTAAACCTGTGCGTCCTTGCTTCCTTATTTTTTTTTCGCTCCCTCAATCTCTCTCTATCTCTCTCTTTCCCTCTCTCTCTCTCTCTCGCTCTCTGAATGGTTCTTGCTTCTTTACAAATCGTTCTAAATATTTCTTTCTTTCCTTTTTTTACATGTTATTTCTATCTCTAACTCTTTAATAAACATGCGTCAAAGTATGCCTTTTACTATAAGTTTGATTGGTCTTCCATTTCTTTATAATCAGTTGTTTCTGCTGATGTTTCTGTATTTCTATGCTTTTCTAACCCCTTCCGAGATTGGTGGTTTTCATCTTTCTGGTTTTTAAATAAATAATTACCAGCAATTCTTCATCGTTCCATTTTTATTGTCATCATCCTTCTTGCTTTACCCTACCGCTCTACTTGGAATTAAGTTTTTCTCGCAAAACTGTACATGCAGCAAATGTTTTATATGTTTGAAAGATATACTATGTTGGATGTTTTTTCCAACAACGGCTTCTAATTGGTATTTTCATCGCTCGTCTTTTATTTTCTGATGCATTGGCCTACACTGTGTTTCAGTCTCTACGATTGTGTCCCTAATTTCTCTCTTCACAACGTGTGGCTGCTTCGATGAGGGATTGAGGGTGTGGGGGTCCATGAAATGTGTATTGGTGGTCCCAGCAAATTGATTCTTATATACGTCTTTTACCGCCTCCATCCCTATTGGGTACATCTGGCCTACATAATACGAATCACTTGCCTGAACAAATTATTGTCGTTGTATTGTAGGGACAGTAGCCACTTCTTTTGACTGACTCTTCAGACAGTAGAATAGTCTAGGCCTACTTTCGTTTTTGACAATAACACAGCTCTCTCTCAGAGACTATGACGAACTCACGACGCAAGACATCAACTTGATCTATATCTTCTGCTCCTTTCAAGCCTTGTTAGTTTTGTTACAAATTAAAAGTTACATGTATGAGAGAACATAGTCCTTCTTACTTTTGTTTGTTACTAAATTGGTAACCCCAATACTGAACTCGCTAGTAACCAGATCCACTTCGGCCTTCGACTTGAGTTTAATAGATCTACAATCTAGATCGCTATTTTGACCTAATCTACCTTCGCTAAATCTGCCTTTGCACTAACAATAACAAGATCAAACCAACACCATGTCTCACCAGCCCGTTGAGCCAACGCAATCTCTACTTGCAGCTCTCGCAACCCAGTTACAAACATTACAAACCGGAGAGATCCCAGCAGTTTTAGTTAAACTACCCGAGTTCTGGGCGACATCGCCAGAAATCTGGTTCGCCAGAATAGAAGCGCAGTTTAGCATTAAAAACATTACGCAAGATACCACTAAGTATGATTATGTGGTCAGTGCCCTCGACTTCAAAACAGCCGAGGAGGTACACGATGTTTTAGTTAATCCACCTCAAACGGACAAATACCACAGTTTGAAGTGTGCCTTGATCAAAACGTTCGGCAAATCCCAAACGCAGCGGAATTACGAACTCTTAAACCTTAATGGGTTAGGGGATAGAAAGCCAACAGATTTGTTGCGTGAGATCAACGCCCTAAACGATGATCCACAGACGCTGAAAAGGGCACTGTTCCTGTGGAATCTTCCTGCCGATGTCCGTACTATTATCTTAGGGAAGGAATTTACAGACTTGGACAAACTAGCGGAAGCTGCTGATCGGGTTTGGGAGGCACGGTCTTCGGGTATACAGTACATCACCCAAACGACAAACGAAACCACCCCTGATTGCGTCGAGTCTATCCAGCGTAACAGGCCCCTTAACCCACGCCGCACTGGGTCCAGCGCCGCACCCTGTCCTGCACCAGTATGTTTTTATCATACACGGTTCGGCCCAGGAGCAAGAAAATGCCAAACAGGGTGTAAGTTCGGCTCTCTGCTGTCGGGAAACGACAAAGCCAGCCGCTAAGCGTGGCAGCAGCTGGCTCTCTTAATCTAACACGCTGTCAGTAGAGGACAGGAAATCTGGCCTATCATACTTCGTCGACACAGGGGCTGAGGTATCTATATACCCCGCCTCTGCACAAGATCGGCGCACGCTTCAACCTTCCAACACTCTCTCCGCCGCTAATGGAACGTCCATCCGCACATGGGGACAGCGCACACTTTCTTTAGTGTTAGATTCCAAGAGACAATACACACACCAGTTCTACCTCGCCGATGTTACTAGACCTATACTTGGCGCAGATTTCTTCATTGCCAATGGCCTGGCAATTGACCTTCAGGGCAAGCGGCTTCTCTCACTTGACAATGTCTCTTTCCTACTCAAAGAAAGTCAGTCTTCTCCTACACTCGCGGGGTTATGTACGCACCTTCCAAACGAGTATGCAGATCTCCTTCAAGAGTTCCCCGAGCTCCTTACACCACATTTCAACAATCCCCTCAACAAGCATCGTGTAGAGCACCACATCGTCACCCACGGCCCGCCCACACATACCCATGCTAGACGGCCTGATAAAGACAAACTGTCAGCTGCTAAAGCAGAGTTCTTAAAGATGGAAGAAATGGGCATTGTTCGCCACTCTAAATCACCCTGGTCTTCACCCCTCCAAATCTGATGGGACATGGCGACCTTGTGGCGACTGCAGGTGTCTCAACGCATCGACTGAGGACGACCGCTACCGATTACCGCATATCCAAGATTTTACAAACGACCTTCCCGCTTGCTCAATCTTCTCTAAGATCGACTTGATTAGAGGCTATCAAAAGAGGCTACATTTACAACTACTACAACTACCGCTAATACTACTAGAATTAGAACTACAGCTACTACTACCAAAACTACAACTACAACTAAAATTACAACTACTACAATAACAACAACTAGAACTACAGCTACAACTACAAGTACTACAACTACAACTAAAACTACAACAACAACTACTACAACTACAACTACAACGACAACTACAACTATAACTACAACTACATCTATAACTACAACTAAAACTACTTCAATTACAACTACAACTACTACAATTACAACTTCTACTAAAACTACTACAACTAACACTACAACTACAACTACTACAACTACAACTACTACAACTAAAACTGCAGCTACAACTACAACTACTACAACTACAACTACTACTGGAATTACAACTACAACTACTACAACTACAACTACCACTACAAGTAATCCTAAAACTACAAATACAACTAAAACTTCTACAACTACAACTACAACTACTACACTTAAAATTACAACAACTACTACTACTTTAACTAAAACTACAGATAACACTAATATAACTAGAAATACAACTACAACTACAACTACTACAACTAAAACCACAATTACAACTACTACAACTACAACTGCTACTATTATAACAAAAACTACAGCTACTACTACTATAAATACAATACTACAATTACAACTATAACTACAGCTAAAACTACTACAACTACGATTAAAACTAACACACTTACAACTAAAGCTACAACTACTAAAACTACAACTACAACTACAACTATAACTGCAAGTACAATAACAACTAATAGACTTACAACTACAACTGCATCTACAACTACAACTACAACTACTACTACTAAAACTACAACTACTGCTACATTAACTAGAACTACAGCTACTTCTCCTATAACTACAACTACAACTACTACAACTACAATTATTACAACTACAACTATATTTACAACTACAGGTACTACAACTACAAATACTACAAGTACAGTTACAACTGCAACTACTACATCTACAACTACATCTACAATCACTGGAACTACAACTACAACTTCAACAAATACAACTAATAATAAAACTACCACAAATACAACTAAAACTACTACAACTACAACTACAACTAAAACTA
The DNA here is from genome assembly GCA_033675545.1 of Elysia crispata. Lineage (NCBI taxonomy): Eukaryota > Metazoa > Mollusca > Gastropoda > Plakobranchidae > Elysia > Elysia crispata. The sequence goes on from JAWDGP010005959.1 coordinate 16,228, forward strand.
TAACTACATCTACAACCACAACTACAACTTTAACTACTACAACTACACCTACAACTACTACAACTACAACTACTGAAACTACATATACAACTGCAACTACAACTACAACTACAAAAAACTACTTAAACTACAACTAGAACTACTTCAACTACATCTACAACTACAACTACAACTAATACAACTACAACTAAAACTACTACAACTACAACTACAACTCTAACAACAACTACAACTACTACAATTAAAACTACGAGTACAACCTCTACTACA
>JAWDGP010005960.1:0-2500 GCA_033675545.1 Elysia crispata
TTATTACTACTACTATTAATATTTCTATTCTTACTGTTTTCAACATTATCAATATTTTTTAGGAGAGCCTTAGTATGTAGGCGCATATAAACAAACATTATTTAGTTTCATGTTTAGGCGCTTTGTATTTTGGCAATATAAATAAACAAGAAAAAGATTTTTTGAACTAATCTGATATCGTTTTCTCTTCTTTTATCAATTCGCTCATTTTTCCCTTCTTGCTGTGCAATTTAAGTGCCTTTGATTTTTTTTACTCAATTCTAAGAAGTTTAAGTACAAGTTTATAACTTTTCTTACAGCACCGGATGATTACTTATTACATGAAGTAAAATGGATACAATTAAAACTTATTTTCTATTCTTCTTTTCCTGTATTATAAATTTGCAGCCAAGATAGAATTGCTGAGTTTCCAGTCTTCGTTCAAAGAAAATGAAGATTTCCTCGTGGCAGGAGAGGATACAACAGTCATCCAATTCGAGGTGTCTGGGAATAACTCTGTCCACTCCTTTGATGGGAAAAATGGACCACAGTTCTACTTTACCACAACAGACATGGTGTCTCATGAGGCAAGTTATGTATAATGGAACGGACACTGCGTAAAAAGAAAAAAAAGAGAGAAGAAATAAAGTGTTACGCGCTTAGCGGATCAAAAACGATCAGTTTTATGAGCTGGATTTTTCCACAGATTGTAAATCACAACTACTGCATACCTATTTATGACATTGTAAGGTTAATAAATATTTTGGTTTCAAACATTTTTTAACTGTACACATGTTGAGACGTCGAACAAGAAATCAAATACAATAGTGGGAAATAGCTTTATCGCAGTGTTGCTTGTTCTAGAAATAGTGAGAGATGTAAAGTGAAAAATTTTTTGTTTACATGCTTGCATACAATTGTTAAAACAACATATATATATATATATATATATATATATATATATATATACATCCATGTAAAAATGCTATACCAATAGCAATGGAAATGCAATAGCATACAAGGCAGTTAACTTTCTATGGCATCTCAGGGGTGCCTGGGCTTTGACCCCGATACCGGATCATGTACAAAGCGAACAGGAGTCAATGACGCGTGCTCATGTGAGATGAAAACCTCGAACAAATACTGGCTCAGTTATAGCAAAACAGCCACTCTCGATACCAGTAGAGCGACCGTTTACTTACTCTGGCCTGGCACACCCGATCTTCGCTCAGACAACTACACCTTTCCAGAAATAAAAGGTCGGTCTTCTTTTAACTTGAATTTTAGTGCAATTGATAAAAATTAAATTATTTTTTAATAGAAGGGTGAAGGCTCAAGTAGATCGAGTAAATATTTCCTATTCATTGAGCTTTTTGGTCAGTATTGCCTAATCTTAAAACTTATTCTTCATCCTATTTTATTTATTCTACATGAAAAATTCATTTTTTTCAGTTGTTTACTTCCACTATGTTAATTCTTTAAAAAAATGATATATCCATTGATAATTTTTAAAAAAATGCGTTTTTTACTAACACATGCCCTTTTCTAATTTAATCAGGATTGAGTTTTTCAATATAACATCATTCGATATGAGATGATATACATACAGTTTTTCAAACTTATACTTTAATATTTTTTTTTAAAAATGAATGGTTTAAAAATGTCCGCAATTTGTTGCCATTTGAAAACATGTTCTATTTTTGCTTATTTTTTTAGGAAAAAATCAGTAATACTGTTTTTTTTTCCGATCAACAGCAATGTTGAATGCTTTGGTTATTGTCATCATTATTTTCTAATTGCGACTTTCCTCATTGACACGCGAAATCTTTATATCTCAATATAATTAGAATAAGCTGTAACAAATAAATCAAAGCATTTCATAACTTATTCTCATTTTTTTTTAAATTTCGAGCTGAGCTTGAATGTCAGATATAAATTAATAATTTACCTTCTTTGCCGTACATTTGGTCGCCTTGGAGGAGATAGCTCTGAAAGAACTCCAAGTTTGCTTTTAAGTAAAGATAGCGTACGAACTGGAAAATTTAAACCTTTCAAAAAATACTTACCCTCAGTACAGTGCATAGAAATGCGCAAAGTTTTCTGAAGATCTCTTTAACATGATATGCTCCTATCATCTATTAAGTGGTATCTCTTTTTTTTTTTCATTAATGAGTCTTCTGTTGTTACTAAATGAATAATTGATCTTTCTTCCATTTACATCCAAAGCTAGCTTCGGTGTCACGGAGTATATCAAGTTATTCATCGGTGTAGGGATTGTCTTTCTTTTGGCAACAGTCGCAGGTGTTGGTGTCATGTGCTACAATAGGACTGGTACGTTGTACTTAAAGGAATCCTGAAACAATGGAAATATGATGGACGTTTTGTCGTGATTTATACCTGAGACTATGAGGTGTAAATAGACAAAACTAGTTAAATTCTTATAATGATCTTCAAAAAGGGAAAAAAAATTGATACTGATGACTTAAATGTGCGTCAAAGGGAAGGAGAAAGACTGGATTTA
>JAWDGP010005960.1:10000-13285 GCA_033675545.1 Elysia crispata
TTAAAAAGAGATGACATAAAATTAAACGTTCTAAACTATCCCGGTTAGAATTAAAAATAGATTTAAAAAATCGATGAATAGTTTAAAGATTTATATTTTTTAAAATTTTTAAATCATTAAAAATGGAAATATGGTATAAAGAATGTAAGTAAAATCTTCGAACGATTATGATGATTGTGTTGATGATGATGATGATTGTGATAAAACATCTAAAAAATATAATAATAATAATAATAATAATAATAATAATAATAATAATAATAATAATAATAATAATAATAATAATAATAATAATAATAATAACAATAATAATAATAATGATGATGATGATGATATAATAATGATGATGATGATAATAATAATAATAATAATAATAATAATAATAATAATAATAATAATAATAATAATAATAATAATAATAATAATAACAACATCAACAAAAACAACAACAAAAAGAACAACAACAACAACAACAACAACAACAACAAAAACAACAACAACAACAACAAAAACAACAACAACGACAACAATACTTTACATCGCGTAGGTTATCTGAATTTTGAGTATAAGTTGTGGTTGGTCTTATGTTGCAACCCGAGTAATCTCAAAATATGAACAAAGATCTATACGTTGATTAGAACGTGCGCACTCTGGCTTTTCTCCCCAGTGCTCTAGCAGCTGAACCGTTATGGCAGTCTTTTTGCGGATCTGACCTTAATAAACCATTGTCAACGAAGCATTATTCTTTTTTATTTCAATAGCTTAGACTTTCAATAGAGAAAGCTGTTAACAATCAAGTTACTTAGGTAATATTAAATTACTTGTGTAAAAGAGAGCGTAGACATTAGATACCTTATAAACAAATATGAACTGATACAAACATAAAAAGGGACCGCCACATGCTTCTATTAATTGTTTACACATCATGTTAGCCTTTACTTAAGGGATAAAGTCTCTTGTTGAAAGGTACATCCTGATAGCCCTCAACGTCTTGTATTTGTTTTATTGCAGCAAATCACGAGTGCAAACTGTTTTCTGAAACCTTTAGCGCATGCGAAATATACGTAGAAGTTGGAAGCGTTGTTGAGGAAGATGATAGCTGCAAATGTGAGACATATATCCAACGATATTATCGTGCCGAGATGGCAGAAGAAGATGGATCCTTCCTTCAAGATCGCGCCGAAAACTAAAAGGATAAATGCCACAGGAAATGTAAAAACCGCAAAGCAAATGACCGTTACGAACATCATTCGGGTCAACTGAGTCTCCATGGTGACAGAGCGTTGAGAATTCTGCTCTGATAGTGGAGCCATATTTTTCTTATGTCGAACATGGCAAGCGGTGAGGGTTGTGAAAATGATAATCAAAACACCAGGTATAATTATACAGATTAATGAGCTAAGAAAAGAGTTGGCCACCATTAGTTCAATGCTTTTAGATTTATCATAAAAGAAGCAGAGGTAAGTCAGGGGAAAAGGAACTAAGCTCACGATGAAGGCAACACCGACACTGAGAAAAGTGGCCCGTCTCGTGTAGAGTCTGGACTTCTGGAAAGGATATCGAACCGACACGAATCTTTCCTCACAGATCAAGACCAGAATCCAGTGGGAGAAAATCTGGAACAAACCGCTGCCGGAAATACTTATCATATCGAATGATGTGAGAGAATCGGCATCGACGGCGAATCTGTAAATCGTCGAGCTGGCGAGTATAAGAGCTGCAAAGTCCGAGATCGCCAGGAAACTTATGTACCGTTTAGTAGGACTGACCGCAATGGTGGACAAGGTGACCAAAGCAAAGACACTTCCGGGCAGGCCGAAAAACAGGGCGATGGAGAATATGGTGTACACTTGAATCTTAGTCGCTGTAAACAGGGCCCTGATCAGGCGTATCTCTTCTTCGGAAGGTTGTGGGCAGCGTCCAACGAGGGTATCGTTCTTGTCCAGAGATGGCAGAATGGAATTGTTTCCAAGAAATGAAGTCTGGTTTAGGTTTGGGATAAAAGTCAAGTTATTATTGTCGTACTCAGCTGTAGAAACCCCGGGACTTGCGATATCATATAGTCCCCAGGTTGAAGAGGTCGTTAACTTCATGGTGCATGAAGCTCTTTTGGGATCTTTTCGCCTCTTGCTTGGAGAGTGTGGATCAAACCGAAAGTTTTACCAGCACGAACAAACCTTTCGAAAGAATGTCTATCAAGTGGTTAATAAAGTCGGTAGAAAATTTTGAAAAAAAAGTGTCACTGTGAAAATTATTATCAATAAAATAAAATAAAGCTAATAAATATGTCTAGAACATCTGTTAACGTGACGATTTCACTTCAAACACAATATATGATGTGGTAACAAGTGTGAGAGAGTCTGTTAAAAAATGCACTGGACACCACAGCGACATATGTAATGTTATACCGGCGAACTGTGCATGCTGGCCCATGCTATGGGAGAAACTAGTGACAAAACTAAAGTTCAATTTGCTTTATCCCACTCAGGGCGGCCACATAGAGCAAGTCGTTTAATTTACGTCCGCGTAAGTGCGCTCTACTGGGTAGTGAAACTAACCCAATGCTCTTATGAAAACAGTCGCGCATACACAGTGAGCTATCTGTAGTAAGGAGCGGCACTGAAGCTGTCGGGAAATTATCTACACTCTTTCCAAATTCCAACAGCCGTCTCCTCATTTTGTATGAGTCAAGCAATTTATTTCCCATTGAAAATGCCAGCCATCAGAAAACTACTATCAGTTTTAGTTCTGTTATTTCTAGTTCATCCTGTTGTGATATCCTTTGTTTGCATGTTTCTAATCCTTGTTATTCTATGAATGAAAGATAATATATATGGTTAATTCGAGGGGGTAGAGGAAAACTATTATAATTGACTTTTCTAAATTTTACAAGAGAAGGAAAAACTTTCTCATTTCAATAACATTTTATGTTAGAATCCGTAACGCACATATAATGTAAAACAATGAAGTTCTATTTGTATTATAAATCTATTTTCCCTTTAATCTGTTTTTTTTTTTTTTGCAATCGGATGATTTGTTAGATAGAATAATTTTCTTCTGAAAAATAGTGAGTGGAAAACATTAACATGTATTTAATGTGTGTTAATTTTTAAATGTCACATTGAATACTCTTCCTCTCGAAGTGCAAAAAGCTCAATTCAAATGCCGCAAAGATAAATTTAGAAACACGTTAGAATTACCCTAACTCAGCATTAAAATTTTCGTACAAAATTAAAGCAACTAGTGACTGAAAGCGTGCAATTGATATTATCTGGTTAGTTATTA
>JAWDGP010005963.1:0-7500 GCA_033675545.1 Elysia crispata
TTATTGTATTTGCCCAAATCTGACAACAACAACAACAACAACAACAACAGCAGCAGCAGCAACAACAACAATGATAACAACAACAACAACAACAACAACAACAACAACAACAATGACAACAGCAATAATAATAACAATAGCAAGAATGAAATCAACAATAGCCAGAACAAGAACAACTGAACAACAAACGGGTTTCAAAAGTTGACAGATGTGGAAATATCTTACATAATCACTTTTTTCATGTTTTTTTTTAATCTATATTACATTTTAGTGCAACTTTTAGTGCGTCCTAGTTAGTTCTGGTGCGCTCAGGTGCTGATTTAATTGCTGCATCAGATAACACACTCAAACCCTTGAAAAGAAACCAAGATTAGAATTAATTCCCAAAGTGCAAAAAACCCAACCGCTGAGAGGGTTTGGGAAGAGTTATCTGGTTTTGGGTTAATTGCTCTGCTTCTACTGGAAAACTATTAAGGAAAAGTTGCCGTTCTTGATGCAACTTTTGAGTAAACTGGCTAAAAAGAAATAAGTTGGCGGCTAGCATGATGTGTGGAAAAAATTCAAATGGTCCAGTGCAGAATTTCTGTTTGGCTCTCTTTCTTTCTTTTTTTTTATTTATTTATTTATTGTTTTCTCTCTTTCTCTAGTTTTATATTTTTTCCAATTTCTATTTCTGTATCTTACTTCTTCTCCATTTACCTCTCTCTGCGTTGCTCCCCCTGTAAACCCCCTTTTCTCTTAGTTTTAATTCTGAACCTACTAAGATTTTTATTTTTTATTTCCTCGTTCTCTACTTTTCGCTCTCTCTCTCTCTCTCTCTCTCTCTCTCTCTCTCTCTCTCTCTCTCTCTCTCTCTCTCTCTCTCTCTCTCTCTCTCTCTCTCTCCCTACTTCTACTTCCATCCTGCCAAGCACCCATCAAGTAATTAATCCCATCCTCAATTCGAACCATGCCGGGAAATATATCAGAAAACAGAAAACAAAACAACAAAAAAAAACCATCGCGTGTCTGTGACATGAGTTCTCCAGGCCAGACTGTCTACACTGGAGGCGTCTGGAGGCATGGGTGGTCGAGCAGGTAGGGAATCCGCCTTGACCCCAGCAGGGACACCTCTCGAGCTTCATTGGTTCACATCTTGATTCTACATGTACTTAACACGGGGAATGTGTGTGCCGAATGTCTCTCTCTCTCTCTCTCTCTCTCTCTCTCTCTCTCTCTCTCTCTCTCTCTCTCTCTCTCTCTCTCTGTCTCTGTCTCTCTCACTCTCTCTCTCTCACTCTCTCTCACTCACTCGCTCTCTCTCTCTCTCACTCTCTCTCACTCACTCGCTCAATCTCTCACTCTCTCTCTGTCTCTGTCTCTCTCTGTCTCTGTCTCTCTCTCTCTCCCTCTCTCTCTCTCTCACTCTCTCTCACTCACTCGCTCTCTCTCTCTCTCTGTCTCTGTCTCTCTCTCTCTCCCTCTCTCTCACTCACTCACTCACTCTCTCTCTCTCTCTCTCTCTCACTCACTCACTCACTCTCTCTCTCTCTCTCTCTCTTTCTCTCTCTACCTCCATCTCTTTCCCTCTCCTTTTCTCTCTATTTCTATACTACATTGTTCGACAGCAACAAACAGGGCTGAGATTATCCTGAAGTTGACTGGCTGCACCATTACACAGAAGAGTTTTCATTTTCCAACAAAAGAAAAACCAAAGTGTCTAGAAAAAACAAAAGAAAAAACAAAGTGTCTAGAAACAACAAAAGAAAAACCAAAGTGTCTAGAAACAACAAAAGAATCTTTCCTCGCTGAGGTAAGACATCGCGGCTATGGAAGACAAACTGAAGTGGATCATACTGGAAGTCGACACTGATTATTGTCTAACATAATGGATTTGAACCTCTTTCATAATTACAGCTGACTATTTATGAACTTTGTGAGGTGTCTGTTGGAAATATATTGGGGCAAGATGAGGCTGTGACTCCATCCAGCTCCAGTGAATCTAGGACCCCCTCCACCCTCGACTCGTAACCTCAGGTGATGGGGATTGTGGTGAATCAAACTCTGATCACATCAGGTCCTCGAGAGGAGCAAAACTGAAGAAGTCTCGTCCTACTGAGTTTGACAGTCCATCTTATCCACTATTCAATGTTCTGTTTTGAAATGGGAAACAATTCGGTTGATGCAGTTTTGAAATGATGGGTAGATCCCACGATAGATTGATGAACTACCCTTGAAATGATGGGTAGATCCCACGATAGATTGATGAACTACCCTTGAAATGATGGGTAGATCCCACGATAGATTGATGAACTACCCTTGAAATGATGGGTAGATCCCACGATAGATTGATGAACTACCCTTGAAATTATCACGAGTATTGTTTGAACAGCAGTTTTGATCCTGCGTGAGATCGACAGACATAAACCGAAAAACGGTAGCGAACAAGTTTTCTGGCGTTGTGACTTATGTCTAAAAATAGACTTGCCTTTATGTTTCGGTGATGGATGGATTGTTAGATGTAGGTCAAATCTTTCTTCATATCAAAGAACATTCCTTAGACAGAGCAGAGCTAGACGGATGATGCTCAAGCTGAACAACTGGCGATATTCCTGTAACCTCTCGCCCAGCAAATAAAGCTATGGAGGCGTACTTTATTCCTAAAGGTGAGACATTTCGAGGAAGGCCCATGACAACACTGCCTACAGTCATCACTCTGTCTCATACTAGCAGGCGAGCTTTAACTCAAAACTAAGAACTACCTTGACCATCTGAGGTCAATAGGAGAAGGCAGAACACAGTGGAGGAGACTATCAGCGAACACTGTAGAGGAGACTATCAGCGAACACAGTGGAGGAGACTATCAGCGAACACAGTGGAGGAGACTATCAGCGAACACAGTGGAGGAGACTATCAGCGAACACAGTGGAGGAGACTATCAGCGAACATCCGAGAGGCAGCCGAAGCGTCCAGGTCGGAGCACTAAGATTTGCACGGCGTTATAGTTTTTTTTTTGTCACATAGTCTCTGCAGATGACAAGTCTTTGGCTCAATCCAATGGCCACCTTAACTGCCTAACTTAAAGTCTCCATTAATGACGCGCCATAATTAGTCATTGTTAATAACAAGCTAATCACTGAAAACAGTTGAAGATTAAATTTTTTTTTATTGAGACAAACGTTGAGGTGGACCTAACAAGATTTAATATTTAAAAAAAAAGTCAAATCTTTCACTCACATGTAAGGCGCAATGTAGCAAAAGTCACGCCTAAAACCACGCACTTCGAACTTCCTGGTTTTGTAACATACTCGGTTTTACATTTGATGTTTCGGCGAAACAAATTTAAACTGGTTGGGGATACTTTACAGTTGATGAGTTTTATAGAAACTTTCATGTTTCAATCATTCAATGAACAAACAAATTAATCGACTCATCAACTTTAATCATGAAGATCATACGACAGTTAACTTTTTGCTCTTGTAGAAAAAGATACAACAAAAAACAATCAAACAAACAAACAAACAACGTTACATGTATGTAAAGTCAGTCTGTACACGTGTGTTTTCTAGCAGCTGCAGCTCAAATATCGAATCATCAGCCACTGAACTCACAAACCCACTCGATTGAGCTGCGCACCGGGAAGAAATGAAAATTCCGCACAAAAAGATTCATGAAATTCTTTTTTTTTGTTTGTTTTGTTTTATTTACCTATTTTCGTGCCAAAATTTCTTCAAAACTGTCTGGCCGAAAAAATAAAATGCCAACTTATTCTTCCACAAACCTACGTTTATGTGCGGAGACTTACAGACACTGTGATGATATTTAGTAAAACGCTGATCCATTTTTTGTGCGTGCTTTTTGCGTCACTTGTATATTCCTGTGGCGTCAGAATTCTTCACTAGAACAGATGGTTTCAGTTTCATAAGTTTAGGCGAAACAGACTTAAATAATATGGTGGTCTTGCTCTATTTCTCTCCCCTTCTCTCTCTCTCTCTCTCTCTCTCTCTCTCTCTCTCTCTCTCTCTCTCTCTCTCTCTCTCTCTCTCTCTCTCTCTCTCTCTCTCTGTCTCTGTCTCTGTCTCTGTCTCTCTGTCTGTCTCTCTTTCTTTCTCTCCCTTTCTCTCTCTCTTTCTCTCTTTGTCTCTCTCTGTCTCTTTCTTTACCTCTTTTCCTTTCCCTCCCTCTCTCCCACTCTTTCTCTCCCCCCCACCTTTCTTCCTCTCTTCCTTTCTGCCTATTCATCCTTTTCTCTCTTTTTCTCCCTCTCCTTTCTCTTTTCCCTGTCTCTTACAATAAAGCTACGTTTATCGCCCACCTACCCACTCAGATCTTTACTGAGGATGAACCACTCAACATATCTTTGACGACGCAATACTTTTACAGGAATAAAATCTTTCATCAGACGGAATGTGTCTATTAGTTGTGCAGGACAACGGCCACCCTTGACCAATCAGAACACTTGCATGATTGGAAGGTAAACAAATTTTGTTATTATCGACTTCTGGTTAGGTTAGACAATTAGTCTTGTGTTCTGAACTTTCCTGCATTGCTGTCTTCGAGAAAGAAGAAAACATTTCAACAAGACATAATTATGCTTATGCTTAGCTTTGCTCTGGAATTTGTAATATAAATCTATATTGTGAATAATCAGAATGTTTCTGGCACTGACTACACATATTAAAGACGATCAAGGTAAAACAAAAAAGCTATGGAATGCAAGAGACAGCATCAGGTAGCTTAGATCAGAATGCCAACAGCGCAGTGCTGTTACTTTTCAAAAAATTTTTTCACTCTACATGTTGCAATTCAATTTTTCATTGGTGTTATTGAGGTGCAAAGGTTTTCTTTCTTTTTATGATTGAAAAATTGTTTTTAGCTCACTATATCTGCCAATTCTGGTTCTATAATGGTCAGTCTATGCTGTTTCTATACCAGTCTTGATCTATGTATTATGGTACATGTGTGAGGTGTCCAAGCCACTGTTCCCGGACACTCGGTGACCACCAGATGGCACTCCTCTTGACCATTCCGCCTTGCCCTGGACACTAGACTTTGTCTCCTAGCAACGCCTTACAGCGGAAGCGGAAGAAGTATGAAGACTATAAATGTCTATAATCATGTATACGGTATGTCCTTGAACATTTTTTTAACCAATTTAAATATTGTTCCTACATTAAGGTTTGTCAATATGTTATTTCTTCATAGACATTAATCTGCGGGCGAATGAATTTTATACTCCAATCTTATATCGTTGTTTGTTAGTTACGGGCAGAGATTGATCCAAGTGTTTTATTTACTTTTTACGCTGATATTGTGTTTTGAACCACGCCGTCTACAATGTTTTTCTGCACGGGGGAGATAGAGGATCAACAATCAGATCTGAACACACGCTTCAAGATTGTCCATTTCCGGCCAATCTTAAAGATCTCTCATTTGCTGTTTGGTCTGGGCTGGCACGGAAGCCACAATATTCTTGTCACGATCCACTTCCGCTTTCCGTCTCCATCTCTCGCTCCATCTTTGTTTTGTTTTCAGGGTCAAACAGTTTGTTAGAATATCACGGAAAACAGCGGAAATTTTACCCAAACAATATCAGGTGAATGAAGGGAGAAGCTTCTTTCTGCCTTGATACAAAGAAGGGACGTCATTCGTGAAACGTTATAATATTACCATCTTAGCAGAATTGTCACGGAGAGGGTTACAAGTTGTGAGTTAAGGAAATAAGGAAGGTTTCAGAGATGTCGAGAACAATCAAGTGGAATAGGAGAGCGTTTAAGGTTATTGTTTGATGAAAAATAATGCAAAAACAAACAAACAAGCAAAGAAAAAAAGAAAAAGAAGATGCGTGTATGCGTGAGTAGAACGTAAAAAAATGCAGGTAGAAAGTGAAAGAAAGAGTGAGAAAGAGAAATGGAGGATAAAAGAGAGAGAGAGAGAGAGAGAGAGAGAGAGAGAGAGAGAGAGAGAGAGAGAGAGAAAGAGCGAGAGAGAGAGCGTGTAAAAAGAAAAGACAAAGCAGGTAAGATAACGCAAAAAAGAATATAGCCCGACGAAACAAACAAAAAAACACAGAAGAAAAAGAATGACTGATGGTGAGGTTTGTGTGTGAGCAGAACCTTGAGCTAACAGTACGCGCGATGACTCACCTTCTCTCTCTCTCTTTCTCTCTCTCTCTCTCTCTCTCTCTCTCTCTCTCTCTCTCTCTCTCTCTCTTTCTCTCTCTTCCCCCCCCACCTCCTCACGAGTGAGTATCTAGGTACACCCGAACCAACCTGGGCAGCAGCACTGACTGTTCTTGTATTCTGTTTCTCCTCGGTAGAGACTCTGGGAGAAGCCAGGAAAACCTCGAACAATAATATTTAGGTCTGGAGGGGGGCGCCAGAGTTTGCACCTTGATCTATTCCTGGCGCTGCTACAGCGCACAGCATCACAAGCGTGGGGGGGGGGGGGCTTTATGACATTTATTAAGAGAAGGTGATTTTAAAGACAATTCTGCTGTGTGTAAGATTAGCTATTTGGATAACCGCGTTGAATACTTAGTAACAGATGACAACGATGATTTGGATATTTGAAAATGAAAAAAAAAAAAGGATTGTGAAGGTTGATGATGGTTAGAAAGATGATAATGATGTTGATGATAGGCCTGAGAAAGGTGAGATTTATGATAAAGGTGATTATAATCACAGTGAATTTATAGATTACCATAATCATAATGATAACGAATGTGGTGTGGATGGAATCTATTATTCAAATATATCACAGGTTTAGGATGACTTTCAGCCAAGTAAAATTAATGTGAAATTTTTCTTTGTGATGATAGGTTTTATAAAGGTGAAGGTAGTAATAATGATGAATATGGTAACAATAATGAGGATGTAATCATAATCATAATGATGATGAAGATAATGAGGAAAAAAATTATTTTTCTTGAATTAGGCTGATTTAGATGAAGTTAAAAAATTTAAAACTAATGTGAAAACGCTTTTAGTGATGATGATGATGATAATAAGTATCATGATGATGATGAAGATGATAATGATGATGATGAAGATGATTAGGATGATGATGATGATGATGATGATGATGATGATGATGATGATGATGATGATGATGAAGATGGTGATGATGATGACGATCATGATGATGATGACGATCATGATGATGGTGATGATGATGATGATGATGATGATGATGATGATGATGATGATGATGATGATGATGATGATGATGATGATGATGGTGAGGAGGATGATGATGATGGTGATGGTGATCCTGTATCTGTAAAGGCCATCAAAAGGATATTAATGTACATAGTTATCTTTCTCTAAGACTTCTGGAACAATGGAATCTTCTTGAATCATTTTCTTTAATTTGTTATCAAAAGAGGAGAAGGGAAGAAAGGCTGTCGGTTGGAGCTGCATCGCGGATCTGGCCTATCAGGCGTCATGCGTCAGGCGTCAGGCGTGAGTCGCATAGAACACGTCAGAAAGAGGGAGATGAAGCGTCTGACAAACTGTGAAT
>JAWDGP010005963.1:17500-22500 GCA_033675545.1 Elysia crispata
TTCCATCCTCTTGTTTATTACCGTCTCTTAGAAAAGGTCCCAACTCTGCAAAAATATGCAGCTTCGATTTGTTTGACGCCGCCAGATCAAAGAAACCCCGGTGAGTAAACAAACTGAGAGCGGTGCAGTATGGGTAACGAAGTTATGGTTAGTAGAGATAGGGCTCGACGTGCTGGAGATCGGGGAGCAGGAGAGGAACTGCTCCGCAGCTCCTGCAGACATGCTGGCCGAGTTGTGTAATGGCAGGTAGATTTAGCTCTGATAGACCCCCTCCCACCATCTGCTGGGGTATGAGAGTCAGACGGAGGGAGGCGGGGAGGACATACAGATACAGATAAGTACAAACAGGAGCCGAGTTTACAAACAGATCGCTAGATACGCGAATTCGATCTTGACAAACACAGATGGAAGGAAAGAGAGTAAGAGAGTCAAAGAGATAACAAGACTGAAAGATATACCAGATAGATAAAGGTATGGGATATATAATAGAGAAAAATAGACAAAGAACAGAAAGGGACGAAAAAGGCGAACACAGAACAAAAAAGCACGAACAAAGGGGAAGATTGGGTGGTTGGTAGAAATCCAGCTTCCATCACCTGAACGACCTTCAGCGTCAAGGACACGGCGGGCTCTGAGCCACGACCTCCTGTTGCCTCAATTAGAGAAGAGTAAATAAACATCGGCACTCATCTGTAGCACGTCTCGGTGGGGACCACCACAAAGACAGGCTGGCTTTACCAATGATATAAATATCAACATTTTGGTTCTGCGTGGCCTTGTTTAGATTGCTTCTACCTAATGCCAAGAGGTCTTAGATGAAAGAGGATAAATCCTTGCCATTGCTATCTCTGTAAGGTTGAGTAAAGCTACGATAATATTGAGTCATAATTATTATCGACTTTATCATAATTTTTCTCTGTTGTTAGTTTTTATCATATCGAATCATTGCCATCTTGGAAAGACTCTTAAATCCTCAGAATTATCATCATTCTCAACATTTTTCGTTATCATCTCCAATATTTTATTAATATTTTATATCTACATCATCGTCTCTTAATCATCCAAATCATTCGGCATTCTCATGCATCATCTAAGCTAATATTATCTACTCACAACCTTCTTCATCATCATCATCATCAACATCGTCATCATCATCATCATCATCATCATCATCATCATCATCATTATCATCATTATCATTACCATCATCATCATCATCATGATCATCGTTAGTTTCAACGCCATTCGCAGCATTATCATCATCTTTATCATTCTTATCAATATCATAAACATCATCGTCACTGGCACAACCACAGCCATCCCTTGCTGAAGCAGTTGTTGCGACAGATTCATCTCACGAACAAGTGAGCTTGATTTGATTTAGCCGATCTTTTATTTTTTTTATTTTGTACACAGAAAAAAATTGTACCCAAAATCTAAATGAAGAAGAACATGAGATATATGGCTGTTCCAACTCTCTACACATAGCCCACACACGGCGGCCGTGTACTAAAGCAAAGATATGGCCCCCGTCAGACAAATGGGGAAGACAGGCAGAAAAAAAGCAGACAGACAAATAATTATTCTTATTCGGGTAAACAGAGAGGCAATAGATAATCAAAGAAAAGCACTCAGGTGGACAGACATACAAGCAGACAGATAGATAGAGTAATTCACAACCTGGCGGACATACTTAATGATTTAAAACCTCACAGTCATGCAAACTAGAGAGTCCAACCACTATGCCCTTATGACGAGAACGCTCCCATTCTGTACTCACCAAGCTCTGGCCCATGGCTCCAGGTGTTGCTGAGAAAGGTCACCACCTGCCCGCCCTCTGACCGCTGACCTCTGTCTGTGCAGGTGGGAGACTTGACTCACACGTCTGCTTATAATCCGAGGGGTGAGTAACACCTGGCGATGATGATGCTATTGTTGTTGTTGTTGCTGTTGATGATGATGTTGGGCCCCCTAGCGACTGCTGCTGTCTGAACCACCAGGTGACAGGCTGTAGAGTGTGTGGTATCGCAAACCGAGTCGGACATTGACATCTTTTGTCAGGATCTCCAGAGCTTGGTACAGGTGGGGCGCCAACCCGAGACCTCAAGATGGAGTCTCTCACGGGGTTAAAGGTTAAAGTGACTTGAATCAGTTTTGTGAGAAATTAACTGCAACTTTCGGTTGCTCCTGCTGCACTTGAGAGTCTGAAGTACGAGGAAGGAATAAAGCAGACAAGAGTCTGATAACTCTTCAATGTTTTCTAAAACTATATGATCGATGAACAGACTAAGATTGATCGTTTGATGAAACAATGGACAACGAGAACATTTCAAACCACTTTAAAACAAAGTTTGAGGAAAAAACGGAAATAAATCGTAATTGTTACGAAAAAGGGAGAGCATGGGAATGTCTATCATCTTTAAATGATACAGTGGATGCTTTTTGGAGGAAGGATCGGGATTAACGGCTATTGAGGGATGAATGCGGATTAATGCCGCTTTGAAGGAAGGAGCGTGATCAACGGCTATTTGGGAGGAAGGAACGGGATTAAAGGCTATTTGGAGAAAAGAACGGGATTAACGGCTCTTTGGAGGAAAGAACGGGATTAACGGCTCTTTGGAGGAAAGAACGGGATTAACGGCTATTTGGGAGGAAGGAACGTAATTAACGGCTATTTGGGAGGAAGGTACGGAATTAACAGCTCTTTGGAGAAAAGAACGGGATTAACGGCTCTTTGGAGGTAAGAACGGGATTAACGGCTATTTGGGAGGAAGGAACGGGATTAAAGGCTATTTGGAGAAAAGAACGGGATTAACGGCTATTTGGAGGAAAGAACGGGATTAACGGCTATTTGGGAGGAAGAAGCGGGATTAACGGCTATTTGGGAGGAAGGAACGGGATTAACGGCTCTTTGGAAGAAAGAACGGGATTAACGGCTCTTTGGAGGAAAGAACGGAATTAAGGGCTATTTTGGAGGAAGGAACGGAATTAACGGCTCTTAAAGGAAGGAATGCGATTACGGCTATTAAAGGAAGGAACGTGATTAACGGCTATTTTAGAGGAAGGAACGTGATTAACGGCTATTGACGGAAGGAACGTGATTAACGGCTCTTTAGAGGAAGGAACGTGATTAACGGCTATTGACGGAAGGAACGTGATTAACGGCTCTTTAGAGGAAGGAACGTGATTAACGGCTATTGACGGAAGGAACGTGATTAACGGCTATTAAAGGAAGGAACGTGATTAACGGCTATTTTAGAGGAAGCAACGTGATTAACGGCTAATTTGGAGGAAGGAAAGGCATTAACGGCTATTGAAGAAAGGATGTGGATTAACGGTTATTTTGCAGGAAGGAACGGGTTTAACGACTTTTTTGGAGGAAACGACCTGATTAATGGCTATTTTGGAGGAAGGAACGTGATTAACGGCTATTTTGGAGGGAGGAATGGAATTAACGGCTCTTTAAAGGAAGGAAAGTGATTAACGGCTTTTTGGAGGAAGGAACAGGATTAACGGCTATTTTAGAGGGAGGAACGGGATGAACGGCTATTCTGGAGGAAGGAATGTGACAAACGGCTATTTTGGAGGGAGGAAAGTGATTAACGGCTCTTTGCAGGAAGGGGCGGGATTAACGGCTATTTGGAACACGTTTCGGTAAGTAAAACTTTAAGGAATGGTGGGTCATCTCATTTGTATTTGTTGCGAGGAAGGTTAGGGTGGGCAGAGATTGTCTCACGGAGAGTGAGGTAGGTGGAGCAGCTTTGCGGTACTTTATTGAAAGATTGGACGAGTCAATAATTTCCCTGTACTTCTCTTTATTTTTCCCTATTTTATCTCTCTTTATTTTTGTCTGTATCCCTCCATCAATTCATGTTTCTGTTTTAGCCTGTCTCTCAGACTTGTCTCTCTATTCATTTTTACGTTTGTATCCCTCTCTCTCTATCTATCTATCTATCCATCTATTAGATTTTATCTAACTATCTAATCAGACTTTTTCAATCTCTATATCTCTGTCACTCTTGTCTTTTCCTTGTCTCCCCCTTCCCTCCTTCCCCCTCCCCCCTCTTCCCTGTCCTTTTGTTAATCCTTTCCCTCTTTTCTCTTTTTTTCATTTTTTTTCTTATCCAATTTCATTTTTTTCACCCTCCTTTACTTTCCGTTTCTCTCCTTTTGATATTTTCAACTTTCTTTCTTTCTCGTTTATCTTCTTAGCCCTGTCTTTCTTTCACTCTACCGCTGCTTTGTATCTCTCTAATATGTTCCTTTTCTAAAACAATCTTCCTTTTCTTTTCCCTGCCTTTCTCTCTCTCTCTCTCTCTCTCTCTCTCTCTCTCTCTCTCTCTCTCTCTCTCTCTCTCTCTTTCTCTCTCTTTTTCTCTCTCTCTTTCTCTCACTCTTTCTCTCTCTCTTTCTATCTATCTATCAATCTATCTATCTATCTATCTATCTATCTATCTATCTATCTATCTATCTATCTATCTATCTATCTATCTATCTATCTATCTCTCTCAATACCTTTCCAATAGATTTCCTTCCTGTAATTTTTATTTAGCCAGTTCCCCATCGTGTGTTTCTACCCTGCTATTTTTCCATCATATGCTTGAGCTACCACAGTTCCCTGTTTGTTTTTTCTGCTTATCTTGATCTCTACTAATAGGAATCATCTAATAATTCCACCAAACGCTTCTTCCAAGTACGTAGAATTTTTTTTCCGCTCATTTTCTTTTTTACTTCAATAGCTAGCTCATCCGTCATTGTTTACATTAGTTTTATTTGATGCTGTCCTTGTCCTAATGTGTTTCTCAAGCGGAAATAAACTCATCAGGTGGTTCAATGTTTTAGAAGGACGCGATAAGACAGACAACAGGGCCATGTGATTGTTGATGGTCTAGGTAGAGGTTTAGATCTTGTTCTGTCTCCTGCAATTCGTCAGATGTCTACGCTTTATAATAAAGTTATCTGCTTTACTTCCCCTTGTTCTTTTTTTATTATTTATTTCT
>JAWDGP010005963.1:25000-77500 GCA_033675545.1 Elysia crispata
GAAAAATCGTTAGAGATTTGGTAATTCTAGGCTGATAGCAAGTCCGAGGTGTGGATAGTTCAAAAAACAAAACTAAAAGATAAATACACGAGAAGCGGAGCTGAAAATGTGGTTAATGAGGAAACAAAACAAAAATAAATTTAATAGCATATATGATCACGTGGCCTAACTAAACGACGAAAAAGGTTTCTTAAAAAAGGGAGAGAATAACTAAGACGAGATATAGAGGAAGAGGAGAAGGTGATGAAACTAATAATGATTAATTTGATGATGATGATGATGATGATGATAATCATTATAATTAGAAGATGAGGAAGAAGAAGAAGAAGAACAATAACAACAACAACAACAACAACAACAACAACAACAACAACAACAACAACAACAACAACAACATTAACAACAACAATAACAACAGCAACAAAATATTAGTAATAATAAAATAATGATGATGATGATGACGACGACGACGACAAGAACAACAACAAAGACAAAAAAAAAATCTATGATAATCAACATTAGAAAACATCACGCAATAGAAGGATCCAACCCTTGTACTCCACTACCCCTTCCACGTTACATAAATAAAAAAAAGACAACGCGAACGTTTTTTTTTTTCTTCCATGACCTTTGCTAGGTTTATATAAACCCAGGTCGGATTGTGTGTTTGTATGTATGAATGTACAAGCTGGATGGAATGGTCAGGAACTGAATGTGATTAGCGGTGAGAAAGTCTGAGCTAATGAGATAAGGTGAAGACACGACACCGCTAACGAGGGACGGTCTCTGAGGCAGGCGACCACACAGATCTCCCAGCCAAACCCGACAACAGCCAGCCGGACCTGGAGGAGGGAGAGATTGTAAGGTCAAGAAGCTTAGTGAAACATAACAGGAACAATACAAAAACCTGGAGAAGAACCAAGGAAAGGAAATGAGTGGGGCGGGGGGGGGGGGGGGGGGGGGAGTGAGAGAGAGAGTAACCAGGTATGCTGTCTAATGATAAAGACTTGGAAGTGCAATTATGGAGTGGTCATTCTTGTTTGCGCGTATTTACCATTGTCTCCCGTACCTTGTGTGTGTGTGTGTGTGTCCTTTCCGCTTCTATTTCCTTCATTAATACATATTTTTTTTTCAATCTTAGAAGCTGCAAATGTTTTTAGAGCCTTTTATTGAAACGCGGTGGAAATTTTTCATCATGGCTGCTGACTCCACGAAGAGACATGCGACAATTTGTGGAGACTAACCTTGACAAAAATAGGATGTGAATGAGGTCTGGGGAAGGGGATGGGCAGGGCTTGACGAGGGCGAATAGTATCTTTGATCAATTTCTAGTATAGCCAAAAAAAAAACGCATGAAGTGTATGCGAGCCTCTCAGGCTAAGAAACAAGAGAAAGTAATAGACAAGGCATTACGATACTGAACGTTATTGAATGTGTATTATTAGGTTTCAAAGATTCATAAGTGTACAGCCCTAATGACCATAAAAGGCACCCCCGGGGTTCATGTACCGTGGTTCGGCGTGTCTACAAAACACAAACTAGAGAGTGTAGGAGAGAGGAGAACGGCAAAGGATTCGCCGCCCAGAGAAATATAAAAGTCCAGTGGAGGAACAGCTTCAGCTGATGGGAGGAGTCAAAGGCGAAAGAGTGACAAGCTTGAGCAGGGTGACAATCAATGTCCCCCCCCCCCCCCCACCCCCGGAAAGTTGGGACCCACATAATCTCGGGCCTAAAAGCATCTCTCCAGCTTTGTAAATTAAGCAGATATTCCTCACCCTGTTAGGTGTTTGATATGTTTCCTCAGAAATCTTTCAAAGACATTGATCGACAACTGAGAGGTTTCGATATTTGCACACTGTAAACTGTGAAATGAATAATTCATAAAAGGCTGAGATATGCAGCAGAGGAAATAAAATTTAATTTACAAAAAAAAGTAATAAAAATGGGCAATCTGAATTGAAAGCTTCGGGAAAGTTGCCAAGGAAGGTGGCGAGCAAAGCAGATTGGTGCAAATTCATTCTATATGAACATAAATTATGGTAATTTTCTGTACACAGATTAATGACGGCATCGCAGTGGCTGAAGAATACAGAAAGTAATTGCAGCAGAATTGGTGTAGAGGCTGTATTAGGCGTAGTAGTAGTAGTGGTAGTAGTAGTAGTAGTAGTAGTAGTAGTAGTAGTAGTAGTAGTAGTAGTAGTAGTAGTAGTAGTAGTAGTAGTAGCAGCAGCAGCAGCAGTAGAAGTGGTGGTAGTAGTAGAAGTGGTAGTAGTAGTAGTAGTAGTAGTAGTAGCAGCAGCAGCAGCAGCAGCAGCAGCAGCAACAGTTGTAGTAGTAGTAGTAGTAATAGCAGCAGCAGCAGCAGCAACAGTTGTAGTAGTAGTAGTAATAGCAGCAGCAGCAGCAGCAACCTAATTTTTTGTTGTAGGACATACTAACCCCTCACGGCACGATATAGTATCACCTCTTTTTTCCTTATTCCCACAATAAGTTTTTAAACTTTCTACCACAATTGTATCGATTGTTTTTCTACAATTTTATCCTTTCGTTTATCACTCGTGACGCAAACAACCTCGCGCCTTTTACTTTCTCTAAGATCAAATCTCCAGCTTTTTCCTCAATTTACCGGTACGGTTTTTTATTTATTCATTTTTTTTATTGGCATCGAAACAGGTTTCCCACACTTTTTTCTTGGTCTATTTAAAACTGACAGTATCAGATCCAATGCGGCAGATTCTGAGATACCCCAGTCGCACAGTTAAGATTTTAAGCTGGTGAGCTGCTAGATATAGTGCAGCTTTGCAGTCGCTATCAAGGCCAGATTTTTCTGCAAGATTGTCTCCCTTTAAAGCTCACTCGTGTCCTGGCTTGATTTAACTGCACTGCTCACCCACAACTCGATGGGAATCACCTGTAAAGATAACAGTAATTTCTCCGTCTTTCATTGTACTTTTTTATACATCCACATGTCAACCGAAGGAACATTTGAGATCTTTTTAACAACTCAAAAACATAGTTTGTTCTTTCTGTGGGCGTCACTGTTTGACTGTCCGTCTGTCTGTCTGTCTGCCTCACCCTCTCTCTTTCTCTATCTTTCACTCTCACTCTCTGTCTTTCTGTCTGTCTGTCTCTATCTCTGTCTGTTTGTCTCTCTCTCTGTCTCTGTCTCTCTCTCTCTGTCTCTCTCTCCGTCTCTCCTCTCTCTCTCTCTCTCTCTCTCTCTCTCTCTCTCTCTCTCTCTCTCTTTCTCTCTCCGTATTACTCACTCTCTTATCAGTCTCATCTCCCTAACTTTCTTTTTATATGCGTACCAATCTTTCTATCTCTCAACCTCTTTTTCTGTCATGCACAGACTTTCTTATTTCCTTCTTTACCTTCCTCTGTGTATGAGCCTCTTTCTCTGTCTGTCTGCCTCTCTCTCTCTCTCTCTCTCTCTCTCTCTCTCTCTCTCTCTCTCTCTCTCTCTCTCTCTCTCTCTCTCTCTCTCTCTCTCTCTCTTTGTATCTCGCTCTCTTTTTCTCTTCCCCCTCCCACTCTCACTGTCAATTACTCGTTCTATTATACATAAAGCTGTATTGGAGCAACGTAATTCAATACTCATAATATTATAGAAATAGCAGGTGTTAGGTAATCTGAAAAAATCTTAGACTCAACTTTTTTTTATTTTAAACTTCCCCCCTCTAGGTGAATTTGAACATGTGATCTCTGTTTATCCCCAGCCTGTTATAATATTCTACCGGCGTTTAATAGTGGAGTTTATCGTATCTGTTTAAGTGCGGGGCTCTTATTTGCACTTTTAACATTTCCCAGTCTTGAATATTGATTTTAAGCAGAGAATATCATAAAGTTCAGTGGCCAGCCTGAATAAGAGCGGAGAGGTGTTTCAAAGCAAAAGCCAGGAACCCAGAACTATCTTCAGTTGATCGAGCTGTCAACTGGACTATCTCAATGTCAGTGAGCTATCAACTGGACTATCTCAATGTGAGTGAGCCATTAAATGAGTTATCTCAATGTGAGTGAGCTATCCACTGGACTATCTCAATGTGAGTGAGCTATCAACTGGACTGTCTCAATGTGAGTGAGCTATCAACTAAGCTATCTCAATAGGTGCGAGCTATCAACTGGACTGTCTCAATGTGAGTGAGCTATCAACTAAGCTATCTCAATGTGAGTGAGCTACAGGATGAACTATCTCAATGTGAGTGAGCTATCAACTGAGCTATCTTGTTGTAAGCAAGCTATCAACTGAGCTATCTCAATGTGAGTGAGCTATCAACTCATCTATTTCAATGCGTGGGAGCTATCAACTGAATATCTCAATGTGAGCAAGCTATCATCTGAGCTATCTTGTTGTAAGCAAGCTATCAACTGAGCTATCTCAATGTGAGTGAGCTATCAACTCAGCTATTTCAATGTGAGTGAGCTATCAATTTAGCTATCTCGTTGTAAGCAAGCTATCAGCTGAACCATCTCAATGTGAGTGAGCTATCAACTGAGCTCGTTTAATGTGTGGGGGCTATGAACTGAACTATCTCAATGTGAGTGAGCTATCAAATGGACCATCTCAATGTGAGCAAACTATCATCTGAGCTATCTCAATGTAAGTGAGCTATCAACTCAGCTGTTTCAATGTGAGCAGGCTATCAACTAAACTATCTCAATGTAAACGAGCTGCCAACTGAGCTATCTCAATGTGAGCGAGCTATCAGCTGACTATCTCAATAGTTGAGCAGGTCATCAACTGGGCTATCTATAGTTGAGCAGGTCATCAACTGGGCTATCTATAGTTGAGCAGTTCATCAACTGAGCTATCTATAGTTGAGCAGGTCATCAACTGAGCTATCTATAGTTGAGCAGGTCATCAACTGAGCTATCTATAGTTGAGCAGGTCATCAACTGAGCTATCTATAGTTGAGCAGGTCATCAACTGAGCTATCTATAGTTGAGCAGGTCATCAACTGAGCTATCTATAGTTGAGCAGGTCATCAACTGAGCTATCTATAGTTGAGCAGGTCATCAACTGGGCTATCTATAGTTGATCACGTCATCAACTGGGCTATCTATAGTTGAGCAGGTCATCAACTGGGCTATCTATAGTTGAGCAGGTCATCAACTGGGCTATCTATAGTTGAGCAGGTCATCAACTGGGCTATCTATAGTTGAGCAGGTCATCAACTGGGCTATCTATAGTTGAGCAGGTCATCAACTGGGCTATCTATAGTTGATCAGGTCATCAATTGGGCTATCTATATGCTGAGCTCTCAAGGAGAACGCACGGTACCACTTGGCTGCCGCTCAAAAACAAAAGGGAAACCAGCAATTAAATACAGACGTAAACAATGCGCAGAAAGGGCACGTGTGCGCGAAGTAATGCAACTCCGTCTATCAATCTAACATAAACAGAAGTCAGATCTCAGTGTGCATGTTTATATTTCAAACATTGATCGATAGATTATATACAGGATAAACGTGGTTTGACATCAGAACAATGGCGACCAACATGATATGATGGGCAATCTGTGGCAATGTCTTTCTTGTTGCTTTTTCCCGTAAAAACGGTATTAAAAACTCGCATTTTGTATCGTAGAAGAATTTGACCGATTTCAAAATTTGCCGAAGGGTTTGATTTTCCTCAAGTAATCTTACTCAGTGTAATTTTCTGAATCAGAATTGACGTACATCAATGATTTGTTAAGTCTTCAATGCTTAAATTAGACACGACTGGAGTGTCAGCTTTCTGCACTTGTCGTGCTTGAAAGTTATTTCTATTGTTTTCTTTCGCACGAACCTAAAAAGAGCAATACAGTTATTGTAGAATGCGCCTCCAAAAGTCTATTTGTCATGAAACAGATCAATCATTAAAAGAATAACTCGACCAATAAGCATAAAATTAACAAATTCATCTATCAATCATTTAATCCTACAATCATTTTATCATTCATCTAAAACAACAAATCCATCAATGAAACATATTATTAACCTTTTTACAATCAATCCGGAAAAAAATCTCTCAGTCTATCTTTAAGTCAGCCAATCCATGAATCAGTCGATTAATAAAGCAATCAATTAATAATTCAATCATTCACTCAATCCATCAGCGAATCGCGCTTGACTAAGGGAAGCTACTCTCACACAGTATTGTCATAAAGGGAAGCAATCTAATATCGCCATCTACTGATTTCGGTCGTTAGATCCAGACCAAGCCACCAAGAGAAACAACGGCCACCGGTAGATCTACAGCTTCTATGGCACCTCAACAACCGGGGAGAAGGTAGTGCCCAGCAAGAGGGCCAGGAACGTTAGATCCAGACCAAGCCACCAAGAGAAACGACGGCCACCGGTAGATCTACAGCTTCTATGACACCTCAACAACCGGGGAGAAGGTAGTGCCCAGCAAGAGGGCCAGGAACGTTAGATCCAGACCAAGCCACCAAGAGAAACGACGGCCACCGGTAGATCTACAGCTTCTATGGCACCTCAACAACCGGGGAGAAGGCAATGCCCAGCAAGAGGGCCAGGAACGTTAGATCCAGACCAAGCCACCAGGAGACACGACGGCCACCGGTAGATCTACAGCTTCTATGGCACCTCAACAACCGGGGAGAAGGTAGTGCCCAGCAAGAGGGCCAGGAACGTTAGATCCAGACCAAGCCACCAAGAGAAACGACGGCCACCGGTAGATCTACAGCTTCTATGGCACCTCAACAACCGGGGAGAAGGTAGTGCCCAGCAAGAGGGCCAGGAACGTTAGATCCAGACCAAGCCACCAAGAGAAACGACGGCCACCGGTAGATCTACAGCTTCTATGACACCTCAACAACCGGGGAGAAGGTAGTGCCCAGCAAGAGGGCCAGGAACGTTAGATCCAGACCAAGCCACCAAGAGAAACGACGGCCACCGGTAGATCTACAGCTTCTATGACACCTCAACAACCGGGGAGAAGGTAGTGCCCAGCAAGAGGGTCAGGAACGAAATTCAAGTGGTAAAAATGGCAAATACAACATACTATTTTAAAAAATTGATTAGAAATGATAGAGAACATTGGATCATTCTTTTTTAGATTTAGGTTGCTGCGGTTATAGATTTTTACATCACTGTTGATCGTCACAAACAATAACAAGCGAATACAAGAAAAAACTTTAAAGGTGCTTAACATTTTTAGCCATTTCAAAGAATTTTAGGAAGATACTAAGCGAAAGTCGGTAATGAGTCTAAAGGTTAATACTTAATGGTTTAACAAAAACCATTCTTCATACCTCGAAAGAAATGTTTTTGTTAAATCATTACGTGTTTGTGTATAGCCCTATTGGCTGTCTTCATTTAAATTTAAATATATCAGTAGATTTAACAATGGAAAGGTTCATAATTGTGTCCCTTTTCTAATCGGTTGCGGGGAGATATATATATCTGACGCATGTAGTTTAACAAAGCGAAACTTGTGGATTGACAATTCTTTTATAAGCGGCTGATTATTATTATTATTATTATTATTATTATTATTATTATTATTATTATTATTATTATTATTATTATTATTATTATTATTATTTTGAAATTATTCAAATTATTGATAATCAACTTAGGGCAAACACATAAGGCCTTATAGGAAACCTTGTTATGATGAAAAACATAATGATTATATTTTACCTAAAGAGAGCGGAGGACAAACAACAGCCGTGTCCTCCGATCAAAGCATGTGTGTAGCATATCAGGACACTTTACTTTAAGGTTTGGTCGTTTACTAGTAGACAGATAGATAGACAGATAGATAGGGAGACAGATAGATAGACAGATAGATAGATAGGTAGGTAGATAGATAGATAGATAGATAGGGAGATAGATAGATGGAATGATAGATAGATAGATAGTGCGTTAGATAGATAGATAGATAGATAAACAGATTGATAGATAGATCGATAGATAAACAGATTGATAGATAGAACGATAGATAGATAGATAGATAGATAGATAGAAAGGAAGAGAGCGAGGTGGGAGAGACACAGAGAAAGATAGATAGAGAGGTAGAGAGAGCCAGACACAGAGAGAGAGAGAGAGAGAGAGAGAGAGAGAGAGAGAGAGAGAGAGAGAGAGAGAGAGAGAGAGAGAGAGAATGACACAGATACAGGAGGGAAGATATATATTTAAAAGAAATACAGACGGCTTTGATGTTCTGTCGCAATATAAAAAAAAAAATAATAAACAAAGTGCGTTTTATCTCGTACTTAAAGTACACAGAATAAAATAACTTTTAAAAGTTATTCAAATATGATTTGTTGAGTCTTCTTCTTTTTTTTAAGTAAATTTAGAGTGGCTTTCCGGAAACCTAATTTTCTGTATGAAAAGGTCAAATCTGGCGTGTATTAAAAGCTTGTGGGTTTTGTTCTAGAGCTGCTGGCTTGTGTGGTGAGACTGGCTTAGGCCCCAATCGGGACCTGTTGCATGTAATAAGGTTGGTGCGTGTGGTGGTCCAGTGACTTGTTCGCCTGACATGATGATAAAGGATACAGGGTCGAACACTATTTGAAGAGATGGTGATAATTAGCGGATTTTCAACTAGAAAATTTTTTGGTTGGAAGTCTGTGCCTTGTAACTAAACTTTTGAATAAGATGGGCACCCTATTTTCGATAAAAGTTATCTTTGCATTTTTTGCCAGAGTGGTCTGCCTGTCTATATGCTAATACCGTAAAAAACTGTTGAGAAAGGAACAGTGGCTGGCCTTGACACGTTGTGAAATCTTTGAGTAAATCTATGAACTTCAAAAATGAAATAAATGTTTCTCATCCTATTTTTCCCTTCAAATTTTTTTTTAATAATAGGCAAGAGTATGGGTGTGCACAAATATTAACGTTTTTATAATAGGCAAGAGGATGGGTGTGCACAAATATTAACGTTTTTATAATAGGCAAGAGGATGGGTGTGCACAAATATTAACGTTTTTAGAATAGGCAAGAGGATGGGTGTGCACAAATATTAACGTTTTGATAATAGGCAAGAGGATGGGTGTGCACAAATATTAACGTTTTTATAATAGGCAAGAGGATGGGTGTGCACAAATATTAACGTTTTTATAATAGGCAAGAGGATGGGTGTGCACAAATATTAACGTTTTTATAATAGGCAAGAGGATGGGTGTGCACAAATATTAACGTTTTTAGAATAGGCAAGAGCATGGGTGTGCACAAATATTAACGTTTTTAGAATAGGCAAGAGGATGGGTGTGCACAAATATTAACGAGATTCGACAGATTGGTTTAAAAATAAACGTACACGCCACGGCGTTTTCCTGCACTTAAAAAGTAAGATTTCATTCATTGATGCCAAATTTCTCAAGCACTGGTTTGATGATTAGAATATGGGATGATAATATACTGTTAAGCAATTTCGCAGAGTGTGTGCACCTTGAGCAGGTTCTAGATTTCCAAATTGATCGTTTGTAAATATTTTAAGCGAAATTATGTCCACTAGAGGTAAAAACAGAACACTCAGTGCATGCGACTAGAGAAGAGGTTCAAGATAGACTCTGGCTCCTAGTATCTAAGGATCATTTTCAAACTCCAAACAGATCTGAAGTTCGCATATGTGACTTTCTTTGGGAAATCAAATATTCTGGAAAACAAAAAATTGAACCTTTCCCAAAATTATATGAGTTTATGAGTCATACACTACTTGTCTCAGGTCACGTTCATCTTCACTACTGATTCTTGACGTAGGTATCGGACGATTGTGTCACGTCATGTTTATTTTCTTGACTGGTTCTTGACGCAGGTATCGAGCGATTGTGTCACGTCACGTTTATTTTCTAGACTGGTTCTTGACGTAGGTATCGGGCGATTGTGTCACGTCACGTTTATCTTCTAGACTGGCTCTTGACGTAGGTATCGGGCGATTGTGTCAGATCACGTTTACCCTATAGACTACATTCTAGATGTTTATATTGGCAGTTTGTCACGTCACGATTATCCCATAGACTAGGTTCTATATGTAGTTTCAAGGAGAGTATGTTACCTCCAGCTATCCTCTAGACTAGGTTCTACATGTAGGTATCGGGAGAGTTTGTCGCGTCACGTTTATCCTCTAGACTATGTTCTACATGTAGGTATCGGGAGAGTTTGCCGCGTCAGGTTTATCCTCTAGACTAGGTTCTATATGTAGGTTTAAGGAGAGTATGTTACTTCACGTTTATTCTCTAGACTAGGTTCTACATGTAGGTATCGGGAATTTGTTACGTCACGTTTAGACTAGGTTCTAGATGTAGGTATCGAGAGAGTGTGTCACGTCACGTTTATCCTCTAGACTAGGTTCTAGATGTAGGTATCGAGAGAGTGTGTCACGTCGTGTTTATCCTTTAGACTAGATTCTAGATGTTGGTATAAGGAGAGTTTATCACGTCACGATTATCCTCTAGACTAGGTTCAAGATGTTGGTACCTAGAGAGTGTGTCACGTCATACTTATCCTCTAGACTAGGGTCTAGATGTAGGTATCGAGAGAGTGTGTCACGTCGTGTTTATCCTTTAGACTAGATTCTAGATGTTGGTATAAGGAGAGTTTATCACGTCACGATTATCCTCTAAACTAGGTTCAAGATGTTGGTACCTAGAGAGTGTGTCACGTCATACTTATCCTCTAGACTAGGTTTTTGGGGTATGTATAGACAGAGTGTATCACGTCACGTTTATCCTATAGACTAGGTTCTAAATATAGATATAAGGAGAATATGTCACGTTACGTTTATCCTATAGACTAGGTTCTTGGTGTAGGTATATGGAGAGTGTGTCACGTATCCTTCAGACTAGGTTCTTGATGTAGGTATAGACAGTGTGTCACGTCACGTTTATCCCTTAGACTAAGTTTTTGGTGTAAGTATAGACAGAGTGTATCACGTCACGTTTATCCTCTAGACTAGGTTCTAGATGTAGGTATAGACAGAGTGTATCACGTCACGTTTATCCTCTAGACTAGGTTCTAGATGTAGGTATAGACAGAGTGTATCACGTCACGTTTATCCTCTAGACTAGGTTCTAGATGTAGGTATAGACAGAGTGTATCACGTCACGTTTATCCTCTAGACTAGGTTCTAGATGTAGGTATAGACAGAGTGTATCACGTCACGTTTATCCTCTAGACTAGGTTCTTGTCTTCTTGGTGTAGGTATAGACAGAGTGTGTCATGTCACGTTTATCCTCTAGACTAGGTTCTAGATGTAGGTATCGGGGTTTTCAACAAGCGCTATCAATGTGTCGGGGTGAGGGCCAAGTTTACATCGGAGTAGCAGAACAATTTTTTGCTCTGTAACCAGACACTGGATCAAAGTTACTTCGCTCAAAACAAAGAGTTTTACAAGGCTTGGTGTGGTGTGGTAAGGGAACTTCACAGAGTCAAAAGTTAGTAAGTTATTCAGTTTACCCTTTGATTACTTCATCTGTTCGTCGTTCGATCATTTGGATAGGTTCTATATAAACTTGACAAGGAGTGCAGTTATCTCAAAGGGTGTTCCACAACATACACAAGACCACAGTAGGGAGTGTAAAGAAGAGAATCACGATTGTCCGGACACATCCAGCTTACTGACCACCAGGGTCATGTCAGTTTGAGAAGGTAGATGCACTGACCTGATACAGACCTGATTCCTAACTGACCACTTTAATTACCTCCATACAACCCAAATGGGTAAAACTCGTTGAATCAATATTTACCCATTAACAAGCTATAGTTTAAAAATTCTGTAATCTTGATGTAACAAAGACGCACTAGCAACACACAGCATACACAGAAATCACCATAACAGCTTTCCTCACACGAATTATAGAAAAGTGAGAATCTGTCTGTTCGGAAATAATTTTCCAATGCAAAAAGTCAGGCACACGGATAGACGTGTTAACTTTGCGGGTCTGTTAATACCAGATTTTAATGTTGTATGGATTCTATTTATATCTTCACTATAAACATAGCTTCTCAGCTGTTGTTGAAGAACAGTTTAATACGAAGACATTAACACAGCTACCCTATTTACAACGAGATGTATAGGCTACAAAAAAAATTCACATTATATTATCGTAAAAAAAAAAAACAAGCTAAAGGTTTGCGGAAATTTGGAATAAAATCCTATCATATTTTTCTTCTTGCTGTTATGATTAACTGCTGCACAGTTCAACAGGTAAGTGCAGGTTCAGAACTCATCACACACGCTCACGTTCGAGTAACATGGTCAAGTTACACACCGAAACCCACGTTACAGTCTTCAAAATGCCATGGAAACTGGGCTTCACATGAACAAAACCAGCCCGCACACGTCGCTCCTACTACTTGTAAATCTACATAAAATCTAGACTTCTGACATGAAATACTTCAATCTTGACAGAAGATTCTGTAACAGTGAGAGTCTTCCATCTCAGTTCTTACCAAATAAATTACGTCGAGAGATCTCACTTCGCGTTATCGGGAGAGAAAAGTGCGCGCTCCAAACTTCTCAGATCAGATGGCGAACTCTTCCAGTGCGAGACAAATTACTTTGCTTCTCCACACACACACAAACACACACATACACGCGCTGATCTCGTGGTGAGCCAGTGTCTTGTGTCTTGAACTTTTGAAGGATGCTGGGAGAAAGAGAGAGAGAGGGGGTGGGGGGGGGGGGGGGGAATTCGATTAAGAAGTTATATCAGTTCTACTAAGAAGGGGTGGGAGAGAGAGAGAGAGAGAGAGAGAGAGAGAGAGAGAGAGAGAGAGAGAGAGAGAGAGAGACAAACTAGTGGTTTAGAGGTACAGAGAGGCAAACGGGACAAAGTTAGGGAAAAAGGAGGAGACAGTGACTGGAATAATAAAGGAAAACCAAAAAGAAATGAGGGGGGTGGGGGAGAGAAAGAGAGATGACAGACAGGCAAATAAGAGGCAAAAATGGGAAGAGATAGAAATAACAGAAAAGGAGAGAGAGAGAGAGAGAGAGAGAGAGAGAGAGAGAGAGAGGGAGAGAGAGAGAGAGAGTGAGGGAGGAAGAGAAAGAGAGACAGAGAGTAAGAGAAAGTGAAAGAGAGACCGAGGGCGAGAGAGAGAAAGAGAGAGAGAGAGAGAGGTAAGATTCACGGAAACCTTTCCAATCCAGGTAAGTTAACTTCATGTATCTCCAGGCCAGGCTTATGAGAAACGTTCAAGTGCTACACGATGAGGTTTTGACGGGTGCATGTCGAGAGCTGGGGTCCACATGGACAGGTTGCTGTCTGCTTCCTTCCGCTAATTTCATTTTCACGTTTGCCGTTTGCCGTTTGCCGTTTCAAAACAAAACACGTGGTTTAAACAAATGATACAAATCTACAATAAACTTTGCTTCAGCTGTTTTTTCTGATCCTATACGCTGGCAAAATAGGATTCGGAACTAGAAATTTGATTCTGAAAATGTCGAGTCAATGGAATACTTCGATCCAAATCATTATTTTTTTTTAACTGGATATTTTATATGGATCTAAGCATTCCATTGGCTCCACGCTTTCAGAAATAAATTTCCTATTCCTCTTCCTATGTAGCCAGCGTGTATAGGAACAGAAAAATCAGCTGAGACAAAGTTTATTGTAGATCATCATATCTGGCTGCCCTGAACACCTTGTCAACGAGAGCGGCTAACCTGACAGGCCACTCGCCGAACAATTCAAACAGCTGGGGTTCGAACGGGACCTGGGGGGGGTGGCTAGGTGGAATGGAAACAAATGAAAAAAAGATTAAAAAGGCGTTTAAGTCTCAAAAGATGTTGAACAGGCTGTGTACAGGTACCCGTTTGGAAACTCTCCCGATTTGACAACATGCAGAGACTTTTGGGTTGGATCGAGGAATTTCTCCCATCTCTTCAGATCCATCGTATCTAGCGACTGTCCAGTCAATTATCTTTGATGGGTTGTCCAGTTTGTCAACATTTTGGAGCGTTCATTCAAGACAGGCTCTGCTTAATAAACAAGTAATGGGATTTTCTATTTTGAATATTAAACAAAAAAAAATCGTTTTATAGTTAACTGGAAACAAACCATTATTTGAAGTGCTGGTAGCCTAAACGTTTAATACATGACTGTAAAATTATAGCGGAAAGCCTCCATAGGTTTAAATTAGTGACACAAGTATCTCCCTCATAACACTGAGGTAAAAGAATTTTCTGGAAAGCTACATGTCAGGAAGCAGACAATGTAGAGTTACAAAAGAAACAATATTTGTCCACCCCTTGAATTCTCTATCTTGTCCTGTTACATCAAGTATGAAATTTGACGTCAGCACCCACGGTGAGCTACTTTCCAGTGTTTCTGTTGAGCAGCAAACTCGAATGTAACTCGTTCTTAACAAACATGTTTGATATGATAATAGAGAGAACGCGTATGAGAGAAGACAATAAACAGAATCTAAGTCGCTTTGACATTCGTTTTTAAGCGATTGCACCAGATCAGAAAATGCTTCCCTTCCCTGGTGTCTGTGGCAGCAGAAGGTCGCCTACCTGTTGCTCCCAGAGCTTGGAGCCTCGTCACCGTATGGCGCATGACCGGAAACACCTTGCAGCCAGCTGCTGCTTGGGTGCTGACACCGCAGAGCACACAAACTGTGGACACCACATTCATACCCAGACCACAATAATAACTCCTTAAATCTAAACCTAGATCTGACGATTATAGCGGTAGAGGGCTAGAGGTTTTTAAAAATGCAAGTAGCTTTCAAGATTGAGTGTCTAGTTTAGATTTCGAGTTTCCGGACTTGACAATAAAAGCTCAAAGTTAACGGACGATAGAAGTAAATTGTAAGGCGACATGGATAGTCTTTCTTAGTCGCCATGTTGAGTTTTACGAGCATAAGAAACGATCGAAATATCAAAACTCATCTGTAATGATGCACGAGTTACGAGTAGGATAGAAGCATGTTATATCTATAATATTATAAAGGGCAACTTTGTTTTGTCTCTCCGCCATCTCCTCCAAAACCACTCAATGTACAGTGATGAAGTGAACTGAATTATTTTTTTTATGATAAATCAAATAACATTTAATAAAAGAAAGTTCTCAGCGGCCTACAATTTTCTAACTGTAGTCGTCGCCTTTTCTTCCTGGAACGGCGGTTCCGAATGTGAACACCACTTATGCTTCTTGTGTCTGCGTATCGTACTTTTATACTGTTATATACTATAAAATATCGTTCAGATTCAATGCTTTTTAACAAGGGATCGTAGAAACACTCAAGTCAAGTCATTGTACTAACTTCTCACTTTAAATTTGTTTGGCATTAGTTTTACAGATTGTGACTAGATATCTGGATTTAGAAAAATTATAAGCTTTAGCAATCCAGGGTATTCCAAAATTTTTTAACTATCTGTCTCTCTTTGGATACCGCATAGAAGCGGTGTTAGAAAGTAAGTCAGAGATCTTTTTGTATTCATAGTTTAAAATACTTGAAACGACCTGTTTGGATACAGCATAGAAGCGGTGTTAGAAAGTAAGATCTTTTTGTATTCATAGCTTTCAATACTTATTATTGTGTGCCGGTATTTGTCTTTGCTCTAATTTGTGCTGAATGCCTTGTTTGTTGTTTATTGTGCTGGTTGTGCTGTTCGGTGCTTATAGTGCTGATAACGTTGTTTGTCCCTTATTGTGCTGGTTGTGCTGTTCGGTGCTTATAGTGCTGATAACGTTGTTTGTCCCTTATTGTGCTGGTTGTGCTGTTCGGTGCTTATGGTGCTGATAACGTTGTTTGTCCCTTATTGTGTTGTTTGTGCTGTTCGGTGCTTATGGTGCTGATAACGTTGTTTGTCCCTTATTGTGTTGTTTGTGCTGTTCGGTGCTTATAGTGCTGATAATGTAGTTTGTCCCTTATTGTGCTGGTTGTGCTGTTCGGTGCTTATGGTGCTGATAATGTTGTTTGTCCCTCATTGTGCTGGTTGTGCTGTTCGGTGCTTATAGTGCTGATAATGTAGTTTGTCCCTTATTGTGCTGGTTGTGCTGTTCGGTGCTTATGGTGCTGATAATGTTGTTTGTCCCTTTTTGTGCTGGTTGTTCTGTTCGGTGTTTATAGTGCTGATAATGTTGTTTGTCTCTTATTGTGCTGGTTGTGCTGTTCGGTGCTTATGGTGCTGATAACGTTGTTTGTCCTTTATTGTGCTTATTGTGCTGTTTGGGTAGTTTCCTTCGCGACACCCAGCAAGTGAGTTCCCAGGACAAGATCTCTGTTGGCATGTTGGGAGAATAGCGCTGCACAACCCGTGCTACTGCTAGTGCATGTAGTATGTGTAGCAGAGCACAGATCTGAGGGGTTCGAACAGTAGAATTTCTTTATTTTGTTAGTCCATATGCTCCAGGTCACGTGACCAGACAGAGCCAGGATCTGGACCCATCCACCCCATGACTTTAGAACATGCTCCAACTGCTGAACCACGCCCCAGGTCACGTGACCAGGCAGAGCCAGGATCTGGACCCGTCCACCCCATGACTCTAGAACATGCTCCAACTGCTGAACCACGCCCCAGGTCACGTGACCAGACAGAGCCAGGATCTGGACCCGTCCACCCCATGACTCTAGAACATGCTCCAACTGCTGAACCACGCCCCAGGTCACGTGACCAGGCAGAGCCAGGATCTGGACCCATCCACCCCATGACTCTAGAACATGCTCCAACTGCTGAACCACGCCCCAGGTCACGTGACCAGGCAGAGCCAGGATCTGGACCCATCCACCCCATGACTCTAGAACATGCTCCAACTGCTGAACCACGCCCCAGGTCACGTGACCAGGCAGAGCCAGGATCTGGACCCGTCCACCCCATGACTCTAGAACATGCTCCAACTGCTGAACCACGCCCCAGGTCACGTGACCAGGCAGAGCCAGGATCTGGACCCGTCCACCCCATGACTCTAGAACATGCTCCAACTGCTGAACCACGCCCCAGGTCACGTGACCAGACAGAGCCAGGATCTGGACCCGTCCACCCCATGACTCTATAATATGCTCCAACTGCTGAACCACGTCCCAGGTCACGTGACCAGACAGAGCCAGGATCTGGACCCATCCACCCCATGACTCTATAATATGCTCCAACTGCTGAACCACGTCCCAGGTCACGTGACCAGACAGAGCCAGGATCTGGACCCATCCACCCCATGACTCTATAATATGCTCCAACTGCTGAACCACGTCCCAGGTCACGTGACCAGGCAGAGCCAGGATCTGGACCCATCCACCCCATGACTCTATAATATGCTCCAACTGCTGAACCACGCCCCAGGTCACGTGACCAGACAGAGCCAGGATCTGGACCCATCCACCCCATGACTCTAGAACATGCTCCAACTGCTGAACCACGTCCCAGGTCACGTGACCAGACAGAGCCAGGATCTGGACCCATCCACCCCATGACTCTAGAACATGCTCCAACTGCTGAACCACGCCCCAGGTCACGTGACCAGACAGAGCCAGGATCTGGACCCGTCCACCCCATGACTCTAGAACATGCTCCAACTGCTGAACCACGCCCCAGGTCACGTGACCAGGCAGAGCCAGGATCTGGACCCATCCACCCCATGACTCTAGAACATGCTCCAACTGCTGAACCACGCCCCAGGTCACGTGACCAGGCAGAGCCAGGATCTGGACCCATCCACCCCATGACTCTAGAACATGCTCCAACTGCTGAACCACGCCCCAGGTCACGTGACCAGACAGAGCCAGGATCTGGACCCGTCCACCCCATGACTCTAGAACATGCTCCAACTGCTGAACCACGCCCCAGGTCACGTGACCAGGCAGAGCCAGGATCTGGACCCATCCACCCCATGACTCTAGAACATGCTCCAACTGCTGAACCACGCCCCAGGTCACGTGACCAGGCAGAGCCAGGATCTGGACCCGTCCACCCCATGACTCGAGAACATGCTCCAAATGCTGAACCACCAGAAA
The DNA here is from genome assembly GCA_033675545.1 of Elysia crispata. Taxonomy (NCBI): domain Eukaryota; kingdom Metazoa; phylum Mollusca; class Gastropoda; family Plakobranchidae; genus Elysia; species Elysia crispata. The sequence goes on from JAWDGP010005963.1 coordinate 42,911, forward strand.
ACGGGATCAAAACCCGTGTTGTAGTGTTTGGTTTCAGAGAAGCCAAACTTTCTCCTCTCAAGGTGTAACCGATTCTGTCCTATTCTTTTTTCAGCGAATACCTGGAAGCAATTCACACAGTGCAGTGTATTGGGTTTGTAAAAACAGCCATCACGTGTAATCAGAACGTGCCAAAAGCAATACCTTTGATGTATTGAAGCCAGAAGCGAGTTATAATTTATTTTGTCAATGACTTGAATGAGCAACACAAACTGTCTACTTGCCTCAGCTTCTTGATGTGAGATTTGTCGAGAGCAGAAAGCATGAAGCAGAACCCAGGGCCTACACACAGTAATTATCGCTTTAAACTTGGCAGAGAACTGGGATTAACATGCATTTTCTGGCTGTGCGCAGCTGTTCTCCCGCGGGGGGAAAAGGAAAGAGTTTCTCTATTCTCACCCAGGTAAATACTTCCGGTTTATGATAAAATAATTATGTGCCGTTTTTTAGCCAGTCTTGTTCTCATTACAAGCAACCAAACCACGCAATATGATATGATAAAAACGGCTTTTTATGGATTTTTTTTAATCACTGCTAATTCTTGATGCTCTCTAATCCATGTCTCGCATTTAACTTAAATCCGAAAATGATGAATTTAATGAGTTGATTTTTTAGGTTGAATCATTTTTCTTTTACCCCCTTATCTTCTATATTTTATTTATTTATTCCTTCATTTATTTTTCAAACTAAACAGTTGATCTTTGGATATATATATATATATATATATATATATATATATATATATATATATATATATATATATATATATATATATATATATATTGATGATTTTAGATCCTCAGGGCATTTGGATTATCATTATCAGTGTTGGTGTTTGTAAATATCAGACTCTTGGACTTAAAAAAAAAGGTTACACACGTGTAACAACTAACATCTTTGGATCAGAGAAATGGGTGGTGCAGCCATGCTTACACTGTTGCTGTAAAATCTCACGAACACGTCATTAATGAAAGAACATAGTTTCCATTTTCATATGGGCCGAAAATTGAAAATTATCCTACGTTAAGAGATTGATAAGACGTACTATATTTTGGTTTGCTAATACATGTATATCATTTTTTAATGTTTCTCTCAGAAATTATGGATAACCTTCATGTAACAACTTTTTGACTACATTGTAAATAAAAAAAAAGCGTCAGACGCTTAAAAATGTGACACCGCAAAGAAAAATGATGCTTTAGTATCGATGATAAAAGTACCTGGTAAAATACTTGATACAGCTCTGAGTAGAGTTCAAAATAAAGACCCCCACAATCATAAGGTCTATCATCGACTGGTCGACTTTTGGAGGGCGGGAGCAAATATAACAAAATATGTGAGGCAGTGTAATTTCAAAGTAGAATTATCTTATAATATCTAAATTGAAGGCAGATAATACATGTATAAATGAATATATATATATATATATATATATTGATGTGTGTGTGTGTGTGTTGTTGAATAAGATTAAGAATTTATGAGTTGCACTGACCCTCCGACGTATAACCACATCATACAGTAAGAACCTGCACTGATTTTGCCTATTGAAAATTCTGTCACATAAGTGTACAGTATAAACATTAACCTTAAAGACAGTGTCTCCAGGAAATCTAAATGACAAGACCTCACATAAATCTGGCAGCTCATGAGCATCTCTTGGGTATTTGAATGAATGTCCATAAAGTCAGCTTTTAATTTTATTTCAATCATTGTAATAATGAAGAGCCAAGGCCAAGACAGAAAACAAATTCAACTGTTTCAATTTCTCTTTATTTTTCTAAAAAAACAAAAAGTCCAAATGCAAGTCAGAAATAAAATTCTGGGTAACGATTAAACCCTGAGCCAGAGAGGAAAGAAAAGGTCGAGAGACTGAATGAGTGAAATGTGGAATGTATTTTACAACATGATACAATACGTAGAAAAAGCAAAAGATGGATTCTTCTCAAAATTTTGGGCAAAAAGCCAAAATAACTGACATGCACATATATAATGTTCTTCAGACTGATGTCTAAAATATTTAGCTTAACATGGACATGTATGCAAAACACAAACATTCTCATTAACATATGATTTATGTTTGTTTAATGCTTGAATGGGCCTACACAAAAACATTACGTATAAAAAATAACCGAGCTATCATAACAATAGTATGCAGGGTTCCCACTCTTTTTGATTAATATTTCTCTGGTATACTACATGAAGATGTTTTTCCTCAGTAGTTAAACAAATCTAAGGGAAAAAAACGCTTTTGTTTTACATGTTCTAATCATGATGTGATCAACAACCGAAATATCCAAAAATTCGAACTATCCGGATTCGAATTATTTGGACTTGACTGTACATATAAACACGAAATCTGAGGTATGAATACTGCTTGGTTTCAGTCTCTAACAAGCTATCAACATCTCTTATCCTAAGTTTTGTGAAGCTTTCAAGATATCTTTGGGGTTTTTTTTTAGTAGGTTTTTTTTTTTTGCTCTTTTATCTGTTTAACTGTAGTTTGATATGGCCCATTGACACTAAAATGATTTCAGTTGGTTTTTTTATTTTTTTTTTTGTTGTTTTTTTTTTGCATATCAAACTGAAGTCCCCTTTGGGCAGAACAGATCGTAAAAGATGAGAGCTTAAACTTGCTCACAGTCCTTGCCTTGCTCTGCACCGAATCCTAAAGTTGTTTTGTAAATTGAAAGGTTAGGAAGTAAATAAAACCAGTAACCCAATGAATCAAAGAGATTTTCTCAACTTTACATGCATTAAGTACAAATTAGGGGAAGATGGAGGTTATTACGTACTAAATTTAAATGCAAGTGATGGAAAAACAGGATGAGAAATACATGGAGTCAGGACAGAAGGACATAGAGAGAAAACTTGATGAGCATGATGGTAATCTATAACACAGCCAAAGAGAAAAGAAAGAAAAGAACAGAAATATGAAATATAATTAAAATAAAATAGAAGAAAATAAAATGAATTCTGAACAGAATACATAAACCCATTTCTCTAGTATAAAGTGCAAAACTGTTTTCCTACTCAAGCCCGTAAAGTGCTCGAGATCAGCAACATTTTAACCATCTTTAAGCTGGAAAATTTTTTTATCACAACCATTCTATTACCACGAAAGCTGTATATCTTGGGTCTGATTGTTCTTTTTCTTTTTTTTTTCTGTTTACAGTCAGGATAAACGTAGGCATATTTATACTGAAAAATGGTTCCCTGCATCCAGAGAGTTTCAGAAATTTAAAAAAAAACAAGGGATTTTTCTTTTAGTAAATGATTACAAAAATACGACAAAAAAAAATGTATACATGTATCGTGTTGTAAATGAATGCTTTTACAACCAATACTCAAACATAAAATTATTTCTTCAACTAAAGCAGCAAATTGAATACAAGCAAATACTAGCTAGTAACTTTAAATAAAACAAACTTAACAAAGATTAAGCCTCTTAAGTTAAAGCATTGAGGACTAATCATTGCACATGCTCCTAGTTCCTGAAAGTCAAGCTTATAAAGAACGATCAATTGATTTATCAATCTTAAATTTTTAAAAGTTCGATCAACTGAAGCAATGACCCTAGGAGCCAAATCTTTCCTTCTTTGCAGCCAAATACAATACAAAGAAATACATTGTATACCAGCAAACTTTATGGGTACATGGCATTAGTTTAGATCTACACTGTTCACATATCTTACAAAAATCGAAGATAATCTCTTTACTATGTTAACATGAATCTGGCTGACCTATCGAAAATATAATCAAAGCTTATTTACCTAACACTGTCTTTCAGTTGATGTATTCAAAATACTCGGGAGATGTGCAAATTTGTTTCAAATGACTGCCCTATTATCTGGACCAGGTGCAAGCCTAGGTAAATCAACAGCAAAAATACTAAATGTATCTATTGAGTAAGGACAGACGAAACAAACTATGAAGAATTCACAAATAAAATGTGATATCAGGCCTTTTATGAACTGTTGCTATCTTGCATAATCCTCAAAAGGGGGGCCCTGAGCCCTTTGTCTGAACCTAAATAGTGTAAATAGCACTCAATAGCTCTTACAGCACAATTTGTATAGCTCATTTCTTGATTGTCTATCTTTATGTAAAGAACAAAATTATAAGTTATAAAGAGAAGTCAAATAATTTCTCTTTTACAAGCAATACTACAAAGGGAGCCAACACTTACGATTCACCATTTACGATAATTGTTAATTAAAGTTGTATTATGGAGCAATCTTTGCTGTGAAATATCAAACCTTGCGGCAATCTTGTGAATCATTTACTTATCATCAGAATCTAACAATAATGAACTTTATCTGTAGCATTAATAAGTATGTTTAATTTCAACAGACACAATTCAGGTGATCCCACAATACAAGACATATTGAGATTATAAACTTGATGTTTTGAAAGAGCAGCAGCATAACTTATATTATAATTCATTCATTTGAAACAATTTAACAAATACATCATTGCACATCATATAATGTAGTCAAAAAAATAATTTAAATAGGAAGTTAAAGGCTAAATTCTGAATTTCAGAAAATCTGGAAAATCAACTTCAGCTAGTAAACATTCATCAAATCTTACAACATTAAGAAAGTCTTTCAAGGATTCCAACATTTATGGCCTTGGAAAATAAATTTCAACTTTCTTCATTTGTATGAAAAAAATATAAAAAATTGTTGAACAAGTTAAGTTGTTTCAAACCCTGTGCAAACTTAATTACTTAACATGTAGCATTATTACCACATTAGATCCCAGATGAAAATCACTAGAGATCCAGCTACTAAACTCTATTCACAACATTTGTTTCTCTCAGTTACATTCATGAGGAAAACAAGACTTTACGCTGTCAAGACTGAAAAATCGGACAATCATATTCTCTAGAATTGATCTGAAGCAAAACAAAGTTTCTAAAATATGTAGATGCTAATCATGCCTAATGGCCTTTCAGAAGCTTCAACTGTAAAGAAGGTGTTCAATTTTTAAATCAAATTCATGATCAACAGATTGTTTTCATTTTTCTTGTCCTCATTATTTTATAACAACTCCTAATGTGTATAGAAGCTGCCCAAACCTATGGCTGAGACAGTTAAAGGCTTACTACTTCTGTCTGAAAGAGCTAACCTAAATGAGTTTGAACATTTTAAGACATGAATGGAATTTTAATAAGCTACTTGACCAAAACCTATGTGTTTCCCATGTAAGTATAGTTTCTTCCATCTAACTGTACAAATATATTATAAGAGAATTCACTGGATCTGAGAAATCCACGACCATCGTGCTCGCGATATAGATCTCTTAGGACGAGGGTTTGAATACCCCTGATCCTCTATCTCATCACCTAGAGCATCCAAGCCCGAATCATGTGGGGTGGAGTATCCAGACGAAGGCGTGTGAAGCAGTTTAAGTTTGAGCTTCAACGGCGAGTTCACCTCAGCTTGGGTTGAAGTGTACACTCTCACAGACTGAGGGCCACTTTTAAGTTCTGACTTGAGATAACACTTTCTGGCCCAGCGATGGTAGCTATGTCTGCTGATGTATCTCTTCTTATGCCTGTGGATTACAAGATGGTCCATTAGTTCCGTATTCGAAGGGAACTTGACACTGCATCGCCAGCAGTAACATCCTTTTGTGCAGGACCAAGGTCCTATAGGGACTAACTTGGGCGGTAGGCGGATTGGACATTGAGGTAATAGCTGGACACCTGATGATAATTCTTTTTCCTGCTCGTTCATGTTGTTATGTTCCATTCCAATGGCATGAACCATTTCAGCTGTCCCAGAGTTTTCTTTAAACTTGTCTCTATACTCCCCCGAGTTTAGTGCTATACGTTTCTCCGGTAATGTGATATCTGAAGTTTCTCCTACTGACGGATTAGGAGCAGAGCTATCTTTGTTGTTGTTCAAGACGTCGATGCTGAACTTACTTTTCTTTTTTCTGCCTTTCTTGCGACTGGTTCGGGCAGTGGGGGGAGCCAAAGGATGTTCAGCCTGTGTAGAGGTCCGGCCGCACAGCCCATTGCGATGTCGCTTCAGACTGTCAGAGTAGAAGAAAGCCTTGCCGCAGTCAGGACATATAAAGTCTTTCACACCACGATGGACCAAGCAGTGGCGTTTGAGACTTGATGTATCTTTGTATGCTCTCCCACACTGGCCACATATATACGGCCTCTCCACACTATGAACATTCATGTGCCGCACAAGCAGGAACTTTTTCTGGAATACTTTTCCACACACGTGACATGGGAACCCTGAGGGGGATGAAGCTGAGGAAGGCAAAGGTGGCGGTGTTGGTGCGGGGGGTGGCGTCACCCATTCCTGCTGAGGATGAGAGACAGAGGAGTCTGAGCTTGCTGCGGCTGCTGTCTTTGTGAGGCACTTCGTCTTCAGCAGGTGCTGCCTCAGACCTTGAGCGTTGGAGAAGCCTTTGTTACAATTACTGCACACATGTGGTTTTGACTCACTGTGTACTTTCATGTGACGTTTCAGCTTGAAAGCTTCAGAAAATCTCTTCGGACAGACCTCACACACATATGGCTTGAGGGCAGAGTGAAATTTTTTGTGTCTCTCGAGGTTAGCCTTGGTTGTATAAACTCTTCCACACTCGGGGCAAGGAAAATTGTCTTCCTTCACCACAACCCCCAACTCACCGGACATTGAAGCAACTGTAGCAGCGGCTGGGCACTCAGTTCTTTGGTGCTCTGCTAGAAGCTTCACATCTTTAAACTCCTGCTCACAGCCAGGGCACACAGCCATGTGCAGACGCCGGTGTCGCTTAAGGTTGAATGCCTCAGAAAACCTTTTCAAGCAGATATCACACTCAAACTTTAGAGCTCCCTTGTGCACAGCAGCAATATGCTCTGCCTGGATCTCAGCGGTGGCAAACACTCGATTACACTGCGGGCATGGTACCATGAAGCTCAATGGAACCTGAAGCTCAGACAACAAGCAGCCTCGCGACTGATGTTTCCTCAAACTCCAATTGTCACAGTAGCCACGGTGGCAGAATTCGCACACATGAGGCCGTATGTCTGCGTGGATGCGTGAATGCCTCTTCAAGCTACTGCTATCATTAAAAGTTTTCCCACATTCTTCACAGGTTAGATCAGGATTCACTGCACTGTGGAACCTCATGTGGCGATGCAGATCTTTCTCCTTCAAGAATGATCTTTCACACACTCCACAGTGGACTGACATCTCCAGGTCCTTGCCCTCATTCTGGGAGAAATCTGACAAGCTGTTAAAGTAACCGCTGTTATCAACTTCAGAAATCATGAGACTCTCTAGATCATCTTCACCGCCGTTACTGGCATCAAGAGTGAGAGCACTGGACCCCTGGGGAAGCTCACCAAATGATACCGGCAGATCAACATCCTCATCGTCAATATCTGAGCTACATTCTACATCTGGAGAAGCTGCAGAGTTTACAGCCTCGACCATTTCTGCTTGGTCTCCAACATAAGTCTCAGTATGGCCTGGAGAAGACGACTGGTTTAGAGGCTGGAAGAATCCCGGCTCATCCTCTACAGATGTTTCATTGCAGTTTGGCGACGCTGTGCCATTCAAAGGCTGGAAGAATCCCGGCTCTTCTGCAACTGAGTTGTCACCATGGTCTGGGAACAATGCAGCACCATTTGGCTTCTCCGTGGCTAGAGAAGTTGTTTCGCTTCCCAACCTTTCCTCCACTGCGGGGTTGGTTTGCCTCCCAGTATCAGAAAAATCAAGGCTTCCCTTGAATTGCGCACCACTTTTCCTCTTGGGCTTTGGAGGAGGCAGGGAGGATTCTGGTGGTAGTACAAAGTCTGAGGTGCCCGGACTTGTGGTGGACAAAGAGGATATGCAGATCTGGCAATGTAAGAAAACCAAGAGATATTGATGTTGAAATCTGACATGAATCATTCAGTAAACAAATCTAAAAGAGAGGAGTTGTTTTTAAAATTTAAAAAAAAAAAATTGGACTGGGTTTTTTTTTTTCTGAACAAAAGCTTGGGGCATAATTTGACACATACCATCAGATTGTTAAACATGATGCGAAACATAAAGATGTGATTTTAAAGAATCTTGATTTTTTTTTCAATAACTTCTGAAAAAAAAAACTAGGCCTATATGTAACTATTAAATGCACATTTGTTAAGCTGGCCAAATTTGAGATTTATTTACAAGGTGCAATAATGTCTTAAGATATCTGGCCTTTGGTGAAAAAATGTTATGATTTGTCAAACTTCACTCTGATCCCATGTACAGGTATTCTGAGAACACATTTTACTAAACTCATTTTCAGATCACAATTATTCCTGGGCACCTGTGGCTTGAGGTTGAAAGATTGAAATCAAGGAGTGCCACATAAAGCTTAACATTTAAATAATTCAATAATTAAAAATCCACTGCTGGGTAGAGAAAAGAAGAGGACAACACCTTTCAAATATGTGCATTGTTTTCATTCCTTGCAACTGTCTCTAATATCAGTTGTTGTTTTTTTGTTGTTGTTTTCTTTCTTTTTTTTTTTTCATCAATCTAACCACTACATAGTAAGTGGTTACATGTACATATTTGGATTTTGAGGGACTAGAAATTGAAGACAGAAAGAAAGAGACATATACGGCATTCCAAATATTTTGATAGTCTCCATACTGTAAATGTTCACAAGTATTTCAAGGCAGAATATATCAACCAGGTATAGATGTTTTGGCTTGTTAGCTTTAGGGAACCTTTATGAGTGTATATATATATATATACTTCACCTGTAGTAGGATGAAACCTAACTTATCTTAATCCTGAGACATTTTATTTGAAAGGCGAAAGAAATGACATATTAATAATTGCAGGTTAGACAGCTTTTTTCCACTTAAAATGAAATATTGATTTTGATAATTCAGTGAGTAAAAATATCTTACTTGTGTTTGCATGACACTGGGTGCCTAACTTCTAACTCAACGTTCAAACCTTGGACAGATGACCTGCACCTGAATAACACTTTATTTCTCAAAAATCAATTACCCCCATCAGGTGTTCATTTAACAGTACCTTTTTGTGTTTGGAGAAGTTTGATGGATCTCTAAACCTCTTATTGCAGACTGGGCAGGCATAGGGCTTCTCCCCAGTGTGCGTCGTGATGTGTCGCCGCAGGCTCACGGCATTGGTAAATGTCTTGCCACAAATCACACACTTGTGAGGAGAGTTTTTGTGAAGGTATAGATGACGCGCCAGAAACGCTGAGCTAGAAAACACTTTGGTGCACAGGTGACAAGGAAACACGGAAGGGATGCCGGACTCATCTGCTGCGTACACAGGTTTTGGAACAGAAGGTATGGAGCTGAGGCTGGCATTCTCTGCTATCGTGTCTCTACCAGGATCCTTCATCAAACTCTCATCTGGTGTACTCTGACTTTCCAATTGATCTTTTCTCTTAGCAGGATGAGGCTTTTTGTCAGCATCGGCGGCAGGAATATCCGTCTGTTGAAAGGTAACCGCACATTCTAAATCTTGGCCATAGAGATCTGCATCTTCAGTGGAGCTGGATCGTGAGACAGAGGCGTTCGTGCTCGTGGTGGTGGTACTGTCTGTGTCATCCTGTGGGACAGGCATGGAGGTCAGGAGATGTGGATACATTTCACCAAGGAAGTAAACACCATGTTGTGCGCGCAGACGCTCACGAAAATGCTCCAAACTTTCCTCTGTACCTGGTATAACATTTGCTCCACCACATACTGCAGCTGTGGTCTCCTTTTCTCTAATCTTATCTTTAAAATCCCCTGGGTTAACAGATTCGTCATGTCCATCCTTATTGTCTCTTGTATTTTCAGCATTGCTGATATTACCATCCTCAGTTGGAGAGTTCAGGAAGTTGCCTGCTCCTTGCCCTGTCATCTCCCCATTGGACATTCCATTAGGCTCATCTGCAGAGGTTGTCTCACCAGTAAGGACTGGCGCCTCTCCAAAGTCTGCACCATCTTCATCCTCACAGTTCAAACATCTGAACTGGTTTTTGAGCGGTAGGTTGAAAGTTTTTCCTGTTTTTCGGAAGTTCTCACCATCAACCAGATGCTCTCCACACTCAAAGCAGAGAAGATTGTCGGGCATAGGTTCAGACTCCCTGGTGAGGGCAGCATCAATTTGGCTGTGACCGTTGTCTCCACACAAGTCTAACATTTGCTCATACGAGTCTATGCTTTCCACAAGGTCAGAAATACCAGCATAAAGATTAGGGTCTTTCTGCATGAGACTCTGTAATGATGGTTCTTCATGTGGCTTTCGATTCGCCTTGTTTGGTGATTCATTTCGGCTTTTCCCGCTAGTGTAATGTGCAGGTGATGGGTTATACTCAGCATGTGAGACTGAGTTGGCTTTTGGTGACATTGAAGAAGTGTTCAAGTTTCCATTTTCCTGGCTAATATTGCTAATATTTGAGGAGTTCAAATTGTCAAAGGCTGTGTGCTGTTTGTTAGGACTGAGTGAGAGAGCAGGATCATTCTTTGTTGTATCCTCTGTGACCCCACATACAACCCTCTGATGGCGGAGTAAACTTTGTTTTTCCAGGAAACGTTTACCACAGACAATGCACGAAAATTTACGGATACCAGTATGGATTTTTTCATGACGTTTAAAACTTCCAGACTCACTGAAAGTCTTCCCACAGACTCCACATTCAAAGGGGCGCAAGCCAGTGTGTGTCCTCTCGTGTCGGGTTAGCCCATGCTTGTCAGTGAAAGCCTTGCCACACGTCTGGCACGAGAATGTCCGCGGCCTGTCCATGTGAGTCTGCTGATGCCGATTCAAGCTAGGTCCATCCCGGAACGATTTGAAGCAAATGTCACAGGTGAATGGTCTCTCGTCTCCATGAATCTTCATATGTCGCTTCAGGCTGCAGGTGTCGATGAAAGACTTAGAGCAGATCTCACACTGAAACTTCCTGTCCGAGGAGTGACCCTTCATGTGACGCTTGTAAGACGCCATGTCTACGCACACTTTCTCACAAATCTCGCAGGTGAAGCCACCTGAGCGAGGCATCACCAGCGTTTTTTTCTTTGACTTTGAATCCCGTGGGGACAAAGAGTGATGAGACAAGTCATCTCCTTCTGCCTCTGACATCCCATTGGTGTAGTAATCCACTGTGTGGTTGCTCTCGTCATCATTGGGCGGGAGAGTAGTTAAGTCTTGGTTTTTATCAATAATGGAATGTACTTGTATTCGCTTTGGTGAGTTACCTTTAGGCCTCCTCCTTTTGGTTTCGCCACCTGCCATGAACTTGTTGGATTCATCCATTTCAATATCATAATCAAACTTTATATCATCCTCCAAATAACTGGTTTTCTTTCGTGGTCGGTCAGATTTCCTTGGGTTTGACTCTGCCATCTTGATACCCAATTAAAAAACTGAGTGAGGATTCTTGCGGTTATAAATTCAAACAGGGTTTACAAAGTATCTGGAGGAAGAAAAAGAAAGTTCAGAGATATAAGTTATTACTTAATTTACCAATCATAACCCAGATCCTACATGATTCGTATTGCCTTTGTATAATACAAGAAACTTGGTTTTCATTTTCAACCTAGAAAATCAAACAATCAAATTAAGCCTCAAAATCATATGTGTTTTTCTTCTTCCTGGCTGGAGAAAAGCAACTGTAGACAAAAGATCTTCATCTTTGTTAAAGCTCTCCACAGATTTGTAAAAAGAAAAATAAGATACCTGTGTTTTACTGTAGAAATTGATTATATGTTTCACAACCATTTCAAATGAGTTCTGTGTAAGAATTTTTAATTTGGAAAAAGGAGCTTTGATAGATTAAAAAAAAAAAACAATACATTTAAAATAAAATAGTGATAGCTTCATGTAGGCTATATATTTCACAATCATAAATATACATTGCTTTAAAAATTAAAACTCTTGAGTTTGATCCAAGAATCAAGTGACTCCTTTGGATTGAGAATGAGACAAGTAATTAATAATTCTTTAAAATATAAGCTACTCTTAGTTTACACATTCAACCATGTCTTTTATTCATAGATATCCAGATTATCTACCATTGTCACATCAGGATCATCAAAAATCTGGGGTGATACTAGAGAGCCAGCCGGAAACAAAAGGAAGTTTGTTTGAATAATTACTAAATTAATTTTGCACCTCATACTATCAATAATAAAAAAAACCTGACTCAATTACTAAGAAAAAAGAAGGGACAAGGTAAGTACAAACTTCGATAATCTCAATTTGATGAAGATAAAGAGAGACAGAATTATAAACAGCCAAACTGACTAAAGTTCCCACACATTGTATTGTTATGACATCTCCTTCAAAAGAAAAAAAAATTCAATATTTTTATGCTGTCCTTCTTATCTGGTCTGTGATTTCATTAAGAATTAAAAAGGCTTACTTTTTTTTTCTAAGAGTTATGAATATAAGGAACAAAATAGAGAGAGTGTTTCCAAAGGGCCTAGGCATTGCTCCAGGAAGCACTTCTCAGTAATAATATAATCTTTTATATCAACCTCATTTTGCTTTTCAGGAAATTCAACTCAGTTTTTCTTTTAAATCTTGATTCAAGGGACAATACATTTTGCCTCACATGTGGGGTTTAGATTCACTGGTATGGTTGATTCACAATTGACGAAAAGTTTTAACATCACCTAAATTTCCGTGAGAACCATTGACGATCAATTCAAAAATACTTCTTCCAGCATTGAGTTCATGCATCAAGAAGTCTGTAGTAATCATGTAGACTTGAGACATGCAGCCACAGCACATACTATCCTATTAAGGATAGCAATCTAACTTGCAAATGATTATATACTCATAGCTGGCGAATCAAGAGTTGAGAGATATAGATAAACTATAAGTGTTGCATAAAACGCAGTAGAATGGGTCTTCAATACTATGTATTCTTCTGCAAAGTAATTTTATTCCAATCTTTTAAAACTGATCAATTAATTCCAGGTTAGTCTGTAGTCCTATGCCAAGCAGACTAATGAGTTAGATGAAAAAGAAAAAAATAAGTCGTAATCCTTCTTCCCAACTAGTTCTTGTCTATCAGTATGTATTACTGGTATTACAAAACTTTTAATTATGGACACAAACGTTTCCAGACATGGTGTGAAGATTCAGGTCTGTTTCTTTCTGAAAGGAATTAATTCTCATTTATAAATAAAATAAGTTAAAATTCAAGCTCTGTTATAGAAGGCTTGAGCGGAAGCTAGAATTATTCTAAAAACTGTAGTTCAGAGGTTACATAGACATAATTACATACATTGAAGTTAAATTGCAAACAAGTACGTACGGTATTTATTCATGAAGCATATATAGCATATATGTCTCCTTGAATTTTAGGGGAACCTGACTTGGCTGAAAATTTAAGTCACAAATGGCCTCTCTCTTTGACCAGGTTGAAATAATCACTTCGACTTGAGTCTCTAGACAGATCTAGAGTGGAGGGAAAGATCTTTTTATCCTTTTTAGGCCTACATTGATGGCTAATTGAATAGAATCATTTGCTTTAAACCATGAGATTGTAAATGAGATGGAAGGCGATATATTTATTTTCCTTTGAGATACTGGTGAAAAAATCTGCTCTCTATAGCCAGCCCAGAGTCCACACTGAGACTCAATGAGGGCGTGGGGCTAGTGCAACACAAACTATCTTTCAGAAAATCTGGTATTTTATATATATATATATATATATATATTTATAAAAAACAGCTTGCAAGTAGCTTTTCCAAGTAGATTAGGTTTACCATATTTCAAGAGAATCTGAAAAGAATTTTTAAATTTCAATAGGGAATGCGATTTCACAAAAGGTTATGTCCCTTTGTTGGAAGTCGTGAGTTCTGTTCAACAACCAAAATCATTTTTGAAGAACTAAGCAAAACTAAATAATTTTATTGTAAACGTTTTCTCAAGTAAACATTTAATTACATTTCCTTTTTTTTTTTTTGTCTTCAAATATCACACCATTGTGCTTTCTTGCAGATGCTATCGCTTGATACTCTAACAACAGCTTAAAGTAGAGCTCATGACTTCCAATTAGATACCATAACTCATTGTGAAACCGCATTCCCTATTGTAAAAGGATGTAGTTTAATATAACTTTGAAAATGTGTTGCATTTAAAAAAAGACCTGGTCAGAGCAGTATCAACAATTCATGTTAGATGATGTGCTATCATTTGATTGAAGAGAAGACCAATTTTGTAGTCTATAGAATCAAATTTTATAAAAATCAACGAATGTTCATTGCCAATAACCAACAAACAAAGAATAGGCAATTGTTACAAAACTATTGCTATTGTTAGCCCCTCCTTAAAATTGCTAAAAAAAGACATCAAAGGGGAAAACGCGTACAAATAGTTGGGCTTAGAAGTTTTGAGGCAAAGAAACTAAAGTGCTGGTTATTTTTAAGTGAATTTTGTTTCTGATTGCAATTCTGGGAACTGGTCTTACATGTAAATCCTACAATAAAAAGGAAATAAAATGAAAATTTTTCCTAGTCTTCTTTTTTTCAATTTCTTGAAAAATTATTTATATGTTTCTTGTTTTTCAACGTTTTTTATATTGATAAGATCATATATGCATAAAGTAAAAAACGTTCAACTGCCCAGACAATATTACAGAAAAAAAAAATTTCGAGGGCATGGACAAATTAAGATTGGCAAGTTAATAAAACAGCTTCACTTGAATGTTTCTACAGTATTTTGTGGACAATAAGTGGATGTGGACGATATCATAGGAATAAAGCAGTATAGAGGTATGTAACACCTGCAAAATAAGCAGTCAAAGTGGTGTTTGCATTTGCAACCACCTCTCCTGGATAAAAGGCGATCATAGCTGCTGTTCTTAAGATACTGAACAATCAAATTACCACAACTTTCCCCAACAGAACGGCATGTTTTCCAAGATGCTTTTGTCTTTGCGCTGGAGTAGGTCAAATTTCCTTTAATTTTCAACTTTTTTTCAGTCCTTCACTCCATTAACTCATTGTGTGCTAATCGACGATGTATCGTCGATATAGTGAGCCGCAGCTGTGCCAATCGACGATGTATCGTCGATATAAGAACCAATGTTTGTTTCGCCATTGGTAGCCCGGTCATGAAACTTTTAAGTTTCCTATGAGAGATAACTCTAAATATATAATAAGTCATAGTTACACAAAAATAAGTCAAACTGGAACCCAATTTCCAATGCATCCTCTAAAGACAATATGCACAATAAAAATGGCCTGGCACAACCGTGGAAAACGCTCTGGCACACAATAACGTAACATTGTATGTATATATATATGTATATTCATATTTACAAAATAACAATAATTTGCTTTAAAAGCGCCACTTGCCATGAAAATTTTAAACAACTGAGAACAGTCTTTGAAATGTTATTTGATTCATTATGACAAATTTGGCAATAAAAATAAAAATCATTTGTATATATATATATATATATATATATATATATATATATATATATATATATATATATATATATATATATATACAAATGATTTTCAAGAGTATTTTATAGCTTAAACTCATAAATTTCTTTTAATTTTTTTTGCACCACGTGGGACACTGATTTTGGCAGATCAAAATTTAATTGACTTCATCACCCGACATTCAGCAGTTTAGGAAGAGTTACAGAGAAAGAAGTCCAAGTTTTCTTTTATAATATAAATTATATTTTGTGGTGATATAGTCAAATAAACATTTTGTCTGTATTAAAACAAGACTTATTTCCTCCAAAGTTGTGACTGTTGTATGTGAGAACTCATGTACCCTACAGATCATGTTGAAACTAAATTGCGCTGTATATCTTACAAACTCTACTAGTATTCAATTGTGAAAAGCGAGAGATAATAAGTTACGTAAAACAAGAATTATTTCAAGTTTAACTGACTGTCAGATCCTCTCCATCACATAGAACATTTATGAAACAATCATTGCTTTGTTCAGTGCAGGGCTAATTTTCCTGGCCCCTCCCTACACACTCAATATTTTAGTTCCTTGTCACTCCAAACAATCCTGATATTTTTTTAGGATATAAATAAAAAAGGCAATAATTTCTAAATAATTAGAACTTTAAAGATTAATTCAAAATTTCTTCATTTGAAAGTTCAATTGTTTTTTTAAAGCATGTTAATTGTTATTAAATGATCTTTTCTTAGATATGTGTAGAACAAATCAGGCATGTCCAAAATTCGGCCCTCTGACCACATGCAGCCCATGTTCAAATTTACACTGGCCTGCAGCTTTGTCATTTATAATTAATCGTTAATGGTTCAAAGAATGTAAGGCTGAATGGTCAGCCCCCACACATTTTCATGATACCAAATCTGTCCCTCTAAAAGCTGCAAAAAGCTTGGACACCCCTGATGTAGATGAATAGATCCTAGATCTCGATCAAATCTAAGTAACATATTGTAAATAATATTAAATCAGTAATTTGCAGATGTCGGCACAACTCACCGTAGGCTTTAAAATTGTATTTTTCTTGAAGAATCAGAAACAGTGAACACGAATATGAAGGTTTTATTCGTCGCAAATAAATACTTTTCAAGATGTCATCATTTTTGTGTTGCACTAAAGAGTAAAGTTGCATAAAACTACAAGTCCTTCCTTGCTTAGGCTAATCTAGATCTGTATCTTCACTTTTGGAATCCGAAAATAGTGCCCACAGTTCCGTAATTCTGCGCATGCACTGGGTAGAGGCTAGCTGCCTGGGTCAAGAGTAAGTGGAGCAGATGGGTTTGAGGTTATGAATAAATAGTGAACATGGTACTAGTACAGATACTTAACTTCAGGCAAGCAGAACTACTTAGTATGCATAAATTTGCCGATAAACATAAGGAAATAGAGCTACAAAAAAACCCTGATATCTGGAAAAGGATTTAATTGCGATATAAAAACGCTCATCAAAAAAAGTATTTATTTGCAACGAAAAAAACCTTCGTATTCATTTTCAGCAATCAAATTCATTTTAAAAGAAAAATACAATGTTCAAGCTTAGAGTGAGTTGGGCCGATAACTGCAAATTTACCATAAAATCAAGATTCTCCAGCTTGATATATTTCAATTAATTACTGTATAAGATGTAGATCTCTAGATGTTCAGAATCAGATCTTTCATTTTAAAAAGTATCTAGATCTAGACCTAAACCTAGTTCCCTAAAAACTCGATAATCAGCCTAGAGCTGCAGACTGGATCTAGAATCTTGCAAGATCAAGACTAATCCTGGATTGTATACTAGATCAAGATCTAGATTTCTAGGTCTACATGAAGTAATGAATCTAGATCCAGACTAGATGATTAGAGTTGGTAGTCTATAGGCCTACATAAAAAATATGGCTGCTCTTCAGTTTACCCCTCCATCTAATCTAGACTAGACGTCTGGATCTAGAGATTTAATATGTTTAGATTTAAAAGATAAATACATCCATACAATTACAAATCGTCTAAAACTCATTCTAATATTCAGTTCGAGCGTTGAAATAGTTAGATCTACATACCAATACCAAATTTCGCAACGACAGCAACAGCAATGGTCTGTCATAGTGACGTAGGTCTACAGGCTTGCGTCTGTCTGTGTGTAGTCGCCGCAGCCACCGCCAACAACATTACTGCAGCAGCAGCAGCCGCACGAACCACTACCACCACACACACACACCACCACTGCTGCAGCCGACGCCGTTGGTTGGTCCAAACTTTAGCTCGTGAAGCTGACGCAGATGTCGACGTAGGCAGCACAACTACATCGTTGTATACCTATCCTTGGTTTTGCCTGTTCGAATGCTTATTTATAAAGTTTTATTCTAATCTAGATAAAGATTTTGTCATCATCGTTCAAGATATGACTCTACTTTCATTTTCGAACGATGGGTCTCTCATGTGCCAAAATAATGAGAAGAAAAATAATTTTGGTTTGTTTGGCCTTCTAGGACAAACAAAAGTGCGAGAGATCACTCAAAAAAAAAAAGTTCTCTCAGTCTATATTTTATTACAGTTATCTCCCGTAAGTGATCCAGTCAAGTGGACTAAGGTTTCGCAAGATTAAGTCAGCCTGGGTTTTTGGGGGTATTTTTTTACTTTTTTTTTTTGCTGTTTAAGGGTTTCAACACCTCTGTACCAATGTTCTGGTTTTATTCCTTTGAAAAATGAAGTGCGCCTGTGTTTTTGACTGCAGGTTTTGGGATCAAACCCACCGAATAACAATAATTAGATAATAAGATACAGTACTAGGCTATTACTTTAATATAATAATAATAATAATAATGGCAAATCTCAGAACCATCAACAAAAACATGGTCATGTAGGTTTGAAAAATTCTTATATATATATATATATATATATATATATATATATATATATATATATATATATATATATATATATATATATATATAAATAGATAGATAGATAGATAGATAGATAGATAGATAGATAAAGAGAAATATCTAGCAGTTCTAAAAGTTACAAAACAATATAATATTAATCTTTCGACTTCAAAAAATAAAATCTGGAAACAATACGCCTATAGAGACTTCATGCAGGTCGCAAAAAGAAATTAAAAAAAAAATAATGATGGAAATTAAAGCCTGCAATAGTAAACAAATGATTTAATGAAAAAGTCCTGTAAAAACATTTTATACATACATATATATATATATATATATATATATATATATATATATATATATGGAGGAAGGTAGATGGTGAGATAGATAGATAAACAGATAAATAGGTGGATAAATAGAGAGATAGATAGAAAGATAGATGGAAAGAAAGAGGGATATTTATAAATGTCTGTTAATAGTATAGCTCCTGCAATTCTCTCCCCTTTCACCCTCTTTTTTCATTCTCTCTCTCTCTCTCTCTCTCTCTCTCTCTCTCTCTCTCTCTCTCTCTCTCTCTCTCTCTCTCTCTCTCTCTCTCTCTCTCTCTCTCTCCCACACACAACTAGGTAGCAGCTTTTTCTAGAGGGCTAGTGATTCTGCGGTGAAGCTCCCTTCCAAGAAAGATGTAGATATACGGTTTTACATCGTCATTCTTCTGCAGCGGGGGGGAATGGGGGTGGAGGGGGCGGGGGAGAGAGATAGATAGATAGATAGATAGAGAGAGAGAGAGAGAGAGAGAGAGAGAGAGAGAGAGAGAGAGAGAGAGAGAGAGAGAGAGAGAGAGATGGCTCCCAACCAAGATGAAGTCCATTTACTACATTTTCAAATCTTCTTTTTTTTCCTTTTTTTTTCTTGTAACTTTTCATAGGCTGTTTATGTTTTTTAGCTCGCTCTAAATAGCTTGAACCTCTTACCGGTGGGTAGAAGTGAGATGTGGAGCTTCAGTTCACCAGCCACTGATAAAACGTGATTAATTTCCACCAGTCATGGTGCTAGCATAGTTCTAAAAACAATCATACATTTTTCATTTTATTTATTTATTTTTAGCTATTTAATCTTATGGAATACATTTAAACTTTTCAAACCCAACTGTCCTAGTGTAGACAAAACTCTCTTCGACACACTGTAGCAATTATAAGCGAAATCAAATTTTGCTTTGATCTAATACTGATATAAAAATTAATATGATAAATAACATTTATCCTTTACAAAAATCACACACGATAAATCTAGAAACGCCAAAACAGTACCCCGAAATGTCAACCACGGGATTTTCCCCAAACGTTCATGACGACAAAATTTTTAAAAGATAACTGCAGCCATTTGTAGGATGTGTTTGTATACTGTTTCATAAAGCGCTTCCTCATTATAAAACTAATGATCGGGCTTAGATCTTACGGAAAACAGGGAACAAAACACGGACCTAAACTTGCTGTTGTAGTTGTAGTACACGAAGATGTTGAGCGACGCGTTGAGGTAGGAGCACGTTACGCTGATTTGGCTGATGATGCCGAAGAAGGCGTCGAGGCGATTGCCTGAATCAAACTGTGGGTCGATCAGGCGGGCTGTAGATACAGTCAGGTACGGCACCTGGGCAAGGATGAAGATGGAGCACACCAGAACCACTGACTTGACCACCTGGAGGTCTCTGGACGACAGGCCCTTGGCGTCTGCTCTCTCGGCCGTCTGCTCTGAAGTTGAGGCTGTGAAACTGCGACGTATCTTGGACGCCTGGTAAAGCTTGAAGTTCAGAATGAGAACACACGCTACCATTATGATAAAGGCAATATATATCACAAATCCTCGGTTTACAATATCCAGGACTCTTGACATTGAAACGGTATTCACTGCTGCAAGGTAAAGTGCAGAGACATTCGTCGCTGGGTCTGTTCTCCAGGCAAGTCTGTGGATTGTTAACACTGGTATTCGCAGCGATATGGCCAGGACCACCAAAAACAGTAACCATTTAAGGGTCCGTGATTTAGTAAATACTAGTTTGAATTTTAGCGGCATAGCTACGCATGCGCACCGGATCACTCCCAAAGAGACGGAAATAAAGGCTGAGATATCGTAGGCGGTAAAGGCGGGCCAGTAGAGCAAGAAAAAAAGAATTGTGAAGTCAAAAGGCCACGGAGAGGGTCTAACCAATGCCTCGATGACAAATCCCCACATTGTCGGGGAAATGAGAGTGAGAAACGTTAGGTCTGACACGGCAAGTGCGATTAGCAAGATCGTTACGTTGTCCTTACCGCCGGCTTTCAGAAAGACGACTATATTGGTGACATTAGCAACGAAACCAAACGCTAAAATGGCCGGCCAGACGTGGGCAAACACAGTGATTGTCCTGAAGTATTCCTCTTGGAAGAGCTTTGCAGGTGCGGGTTTTGGTGCTAGTACAGAAGCTAGAGTTCCAGTTTCATTCATCGTTAAACCTTCCGCTGCCATTTTATGCCAATCGGTTTCTTTTCTTTTACCGTCGAGGCTTGCTTTTATTTACTGGATGTTAATGTTGCCTTGTTGAATTTAATCTAAAGCAAATCGTTTATGTTTGTTTTCCTTGCCTCTTGCCATAATGTCAGAGCTACATAGAATGAAACTGTGTGAAGTTAGCTAAGGACATCCTTGTGAAGAAACTGTCATGAATCATTAGCGCCAAGAAATAAGAAACTGTGGTCTTCACTCTATAGACTTCGCGAGCGGTAGCATTGCTCAATTAGCTTTTATAGATTTGAGCTTCGTATTTTATTATAAAAAAAAAAAAGAAATATTCCGTATCCGTGCATGTGGATAATTATTTAGAAAGAAAGAGGGGGGGGGGGGGTGAGGAGGGGCGGTAAAGGAAGTGACAGAGATAAGACAATGGAATGAATTAACACAGGGAAGGCAAAGGGGGAGGGAGAAAGAGAGAAGAAAAAGGAGGGGTGCGGGGTGATAGTTGTTTTGTTTTTTTTGTTTTTTTTTTTTTTGGTGGGTGGGAATTGAAGGAAGTGACAAAGAAAAGACAAAGGAATGGGGAAACACAGGGAAAGCATACAGGGGATTTGGGGGTGGGGGGGGGGGGGGAAGAAAGAGAGAAGAAGTGAGAGAGGGTAAGAACAAGAGAGAGAGAGAGAGAGAGAGAGAGAGAGAGAGAGAGAGAGAGAGAAGGAGGAAGGGATTGGGTAGGGACGGGGGGGTGCTATGATCCTAAACAATCTCTTCAGAAATCAGGGTATAATGGATAAAATGATCCTAGTCTATAGGAGATGCTTTGTTCTGGCGATAATAGATCTAAAAAAATTGGCTTAATGACCTTTAGTAGGAGCCATTAATTCAGATAAAAACTCCCCTCAGTGTCTCTACAGTTCGCAGCAGTCACGAAGGAAGGTGCAGAAAAACATAATTGTCATCGGCTACACAAATAGAAGGCTTTTTAACTAACGTGTTGAGCTCAGACTTCAAGGTAAGAAGTTTCTAATTGGAAGATAGTGCACAAAGGTTAATTATACTTCATAAACCGGTAGTTTGGCATTTAAGATACTCTGTCATAATTATCAGCAAAATGTTAATATCACCGCTCATCGATCTTCTTGCTTTCTATCTATGGTTATAAGTAAAATTTTAGCGAAGTGATTAAAAAGCTTTTAATTGGAGCATGATTTGCAAAATAATGTAAATAGGGTTAAAAATCAAATTATCAGTTTAAAATTACTTCGCAAAAAGTCAAAAATTTGGTTTAAATGAAAATGAAAAAGTCAGTGAGTCCTCAGGCGCCGTTAGGCTGTATTAAAAAAATATATAATATATGAAATAATTCCGCTACTGTTCGACCGCGGTGCTGAGAAAGAGAAACATACTTATTTTGAGCTTTCTCCTGATGTTACAAGTAGTTGCATGACTATTAATGGGTGCTATAGGAGCAGGCCTTGGCTGAGATTTCTGAAAAGATTGGCAGTTTGGATCTGCAGATACTTTCCATCGCTGACGGGGAGGGCCAGGGAAGTAATAATGGGGTCTTGCTGGCTTAGCTAACGAGCTCGTAGATAAATTATATCAGAACTGGGGCTCGATGCTAATGGTGAGTATAAACTGTGCGTCAAACTATTTTTTAAAGCGTTTACATTTAACCTTAGTGCTGTTATATCAAAGACATACACACTAAATTTAAATCGTCTGACATAGGCCTATAAAGAGGTAAAGTAAAAAAAATTATCCTTTGTTTTTTCGTTTTTTTCTTTTTTTGTTTTTTTTTTTGTTTTGTTTTGTTTCGGTTTTTTTTTCTTGTTTTTTGTTTTTTGTTTTGTTTTTTTTTTTGCTGTTGTTGTTGTATTTGGTAATTTATCATCGTTTTTTTTTTCTGATCTGCGATAACTAGTTTTTAATTTTAATATTTTGTAACTTGTTTTTTGTTTTGTTTTGTTTTGTTTTGTTTTTTGTTTTGTTTTTGTTTGTTTATTTTTTTAGAGATTTCCTTCTCATAAAGGTTGTTTATGATTCTTCAAGGTACATGTGAATATAGCATTAAAATGGTCTGGAATGTAATCGAATACATAATTATGATCAGATAAGATAAAACTCATTGCTTTGTCCATTGTGTTTCTTGAATTATAAATTCAGGCTGGTATGTGAATGGTACATGGAGAACTTCAGATTTCAAATCTGGTTATGCAGATTAATGTTTAGATTCAACTTGAAATTGTTCAGGTAACATACAAATGTAGTAAATTTCTTACTTTATTAACTTCTACTTACTCCTCCTCCTCCTCCTCCTCCTCCTCCTCCTCCTCCTCCTCCTCCTCCTCCTCCTCCTTCTTCTTCTTCTTCTTCTTCTTCTTCTTCTTCTTCTTCTTCTTCTTCCTCCTCCTCCTCCTCCTCTTCCTCCTTCTCCTTCTTCTTCTTCTTCTTCTTCTTATTCTTCTTCTTCTTCTTCTTCTTCTTCTTCTTCTTCTTCTTCTTCTTATTATTATTATTATTATTATTATTATTATTATTATTATTATTATTATTATTATTATTATTATTATTATAATTATTATTATTATTATTATTATTATTATTATTATTATTATTATTATTATTATTATTATTATTATTATTATTATTATTATTATTATTATTATTATTATTATTATTATTATTATTATTATTATTATTATTATTCACCATCCTTTCCCCATCCCCTTCTTCTGCTAAGTTTTGCCATAAAGAAGGTAGCAAACAAAATGTTTCCAATCACAGGCGACTTTAGTTGTTAATGGAAGAGCCGGAAAAGATAAGTAGGGGTTACATACATAATTATAAACATAGTTAGAAATCCCAATAAGAATTTGCTTCATTCACTATTGTGATACATTATTTTCATTTCACAAAGTTTTCATTTAAGTCCTGGCCATGATTAAGGCTTGTGAATTGAAGCCATAACAGACATTAGTTTGTCTAATAATATGTTATGCTTTAGTTTATTCTTGTTATCATTTCCCACAATCACACGTTCTGTCAAATTCTCTCATAGTTGAGGCGAATTTGACTGTAAGAGGAAAACTGACTTTAGGAGAACAGCTTTCTAAAATAAGCACTTCGCCACCTAATTTAACAAGATGGCTGCAGCGGGTGATTCGAAGCACAGAATTATGACCAAAGGCCAGAAGAAAAATACTTGTGGCTATGCAGTTTCAATATCTGTAGTCATGATTGTCATAACATTGTTTATCTATTTCGTTCTTCATTTAAAAGTGGATACTCTAAGTAAATCTCCATTTTGCTAATTTTATCTCTAGCAAAACAGATCTAATCTAGAATCTAGATCTAATCTAGAATCTAGATCTAGATCTAGTCTAGATCTAGTCTAGATCTAGATTTTAAAGCAAGACTCTAGAATCTATTTTATCTAATCTTGATAGAACTAGGTCTAGAGGTAGAGCTAGATCTATTCTTGATGGATTTCCTGAATTTTATCTTAGACCAAGAGAATCTATTATCAACCCAATGACTTTCATCCAGAGATATCGGTAAAATTGCAGATATCGGCCCACCTCATGTTAGACTTCAAAAATGTTTCCTGACGAAATCGAAACTTGTAATGTAATGGGATTTTAGAACAACACAAAAATGCTTATATCTTGAAAAGTATTTATTAGCGACGAATAAAACCTTCATATTCGTGTTCAGCATATCAAATTTGTTAGGAAAAATACAATTTTGAAGCTTCTAAGGGTGAGATGGGCTTCTATCTGCAACAATATCTAAATGTAGGCCTATGATCTAGATTTTCTAGCCTGGGTGTAGGCTGTATCTAAGTCTAGATTCTCAATCTAATCGAGATTCTACTAGAAAAAAGTGTAAGGTTAGATCCAAAATCTAGAATGAGATTTGATCCCTACTATGGATAAGATCAATTTCGAGATTGGACTGAGAATATTAAGAATTGTGTCTTAAAATTCCTGTCTCTATTGAAACGATATCATAGTATTTATAATTCTTAATTAATAATACTATTAAATCAACCTCACATTCGACTGGGGCAGATTAGTTTGTCAGGTTATTGGCTGTTGCAGTGCAATTGTTGTCACCAACTGATCAAACACAACATACATTCAATTGTCAAAAAATAGTGAAATCTTTTAAGAAAAAGTTTTGAAGGCTTTCTCAACCTTTTTATTGTACTGCTTTTCTCATTTTGGATGTTACTTTAAGAATCTGTTAGGCAAATTTGATTAAAACTGTAACAAGTTCACCAGCAATTTGTTTTGTACTCTAAACTTAACTTGTGTTACATTTTCAGATTACTTGTGTCTGCCAGAGAGAGAAAAGGAAAATCCTCCAAGTTCCAGGTTTGGACAATTTTCTTGGCTCTTGGGTTTATTTTCTTCATCAAGGGAGTCTGAATCCGGTTTGGAGAGGGAGAGACCAGACAAACACCTGACAACTACTAATATAATCAAACAAAAGTTTTGTGCTTGTTTTACAAGTCTTGGGTGGCTTGATTTGCTAACAAATGTTTCTCATCAAGCTAAGGTCTGCATGGAGAAAATGATTCAAGTTGCAGAATATGCCAGGATCCAATTGGTGCTAACTGGTCAGACCTTACAGAATGAAGGGAGGCAACACTCTTATTTATCCACAACGTTTATGGTTCTCCTTGTACTGGTTGTGTTTTCAGCTCTGTGGTTTGTGCTTTTGAAAAAAAGATCTAAGTCAAAACAGCTAAAGGATGAAAACTCAACAGATTTTTCCATGGATGTTTCACAGACAAGTGATGCATCGCTCAGTGAGAGTATGTCGTCTAGTTGTACAAACACTCCAAAATCTTTGAATCATCCAAACAAAGTCTCCTCAAATGGTTGCATATTGAGGCATCATATGAGATGGATGCTGTGTTGGATATTTTCTATTCTGATAGGTGCCATTTCTGTCAGCATTCCCTGGGAGTTTCTCCGTCTCTACCAGAAGGCAGTGGCTACAAGGGCGGCTACAGTTTTAAAGGTATTAAGCACTCATGATACTGAAAGATTGCTTTGGTTTGGAGCATGAAGCATATATATATATATTTGTTGTGAACTCTGAAAGTCCTGAGGTTTGATTTAAGTAGATAATTGTTTAGAGAAATTCAGGACTAGCCTACTAATACATACAATCATATATTTCAGTTTTTACAGTTACACAATATATGCTTTACTAAATAAAACCTTGATTTCTCATACCTAGAGGCTAGACAAGTTCTCAATCTCATTGAGAATTTTTGCATACATATCTTCATACAATAACAATTGTTTGAATAATTAAACCTTTCTATTTGTACAATAGTTTGAATATTTATTGACAATCATTCATACAATAAATTACTTAAGTCTGAAATGCAGTATAGCCTCTACCTGGATAACTGACTCAGGAAATCATAAAATAGAAAAAGATGATGTATGAGAGAGTAATGGAGATCTACAGTGTTTTTTTTTTCAAAATCTTTGAATGGTTCTCTGTCTTTACATAGTAGGCCCACCTATCTTGTACCGTTTAATTTGCCAAAAGTCATTTAAGCAAAGCAAAAGAAACTTACGAGTGATTGTGATATCACAATCAGTATTAAGTATTTTTTTGCTTTGCTTATGGCTTTGGGCAAATTTAAATGGTAGAGGATAGGTGGGCCTTGGTGAAGTAAAGTACTTCTATTCCAGGTTAATTTAACACACTTGGGAAAGTAACACTTTTTCTAAATCCAGGTTAATTTAGCACACTTATTAAAGTGACTTAAAATTACATGGATAGCATAAAAATCTATTTGTGAACTTTTCTTCCCCTTTTTTTGAAGTGTCACAATCAGTCATAATGAGTTGTATATGGACTGCAACATGCTGACCTCTCAGATGCTGATACATTAACGGCTTGTCATTTTCTTAGCTAGTTCACATCATGTTGAAACTGCTTGAAAATTTACAAAATCTAAATTTTTTAAAGACCTTTTTTTTTCCTTATTTTGTTTTAAGTTAGTTACAAATGAGAAATTTTTCTAACAATTAAAAAGCAGTGTCTGTTTTTTTCTTTATCCACTTCCCCTCTCTCTCTCTTTCTTGATGACGCGCATATTTTCTATGGTGTGTTCCTGATGGCAGAAATCAATCCATCAGGCTCCACCATTGTCCTTACATTTATAATTGTATTGTACCAGCATTTCTATACTGACTGCCTTCTTTGACTTTACTCTCCAGGGAGCCCCTCAAGAGTGCGATCCCCAGACAATGAGCCTGCTGTCAAACCTGAGATCCTTCCTGCGGGCCCAGTTCTCCTGGGGCCATGACCTTGACCCTTGCTACGAGTATCACTATGCTCTTTTGGTAGATCCTGTTTGGGAGCTCCCTCCCCTCCTGGTGAGAAAATTATATTGGAGAAAGGAGTAGTTGGCATTTAGGGTCCAATATTTATTTTTAGCAACAAGTTATGTGTGAAATCCATACTTTCTTTATTGAAACAATTGCTTTATAGCTACAGTTTGTAGACTCTTCATTATTCATTGTTATGCATTGAAGTTTTTACGGTATTTTTAATGGGCATTTTATTTATGAGTTAAGGCTTTCAAAATTTGCAATGTTCATTTAGCATCATAATATGGGTTTTAGATCATCAGTTTTCAAATTCTCCTGAAAATATGGTGTATAGGTTACTTATGAGGTCAGCCACTTTGACTTTTGATTCTTTTTTTGTTTTTGAAATTTTTGAGCTCTTTCAAGCTTCACGAAGCCGTCTAATTTCTCTGATCATCATCCCTCATTGTAATGACAAAAGTGCTGAACAATGTTCTGAGGCAGGTTTTTATTGCAGCAATTCTTAACAAGTTTCAACTTTGACACGCTGGATGAGAGCTTGTTTGGTGTATAAAGAGAACCCAAGACAACTTTGAAGAAGCAAATCAATGATTCCAAGAAATATGCTGATCTATAGCTCACTCACTCACTAACTCACTCTTTCTTTTTGTATCTACCTTCCTCTCTCTGTCTCTCTCTCTCTCTCTCTCTCTCTCTCTCTCTCTCTCTCTCTCTCTCTCTCTCTCTCTCTCTCTCTCTCTCTCTCTCTCTCTCTCTCTCTCTCTCTCTCTCTCTCTCTCTCTCTCTCTCTCTCTCTCTCTCTCTCTCTCACCTCCCTATCTTTCTTTCTCTATCTATCTAATTGATCTCTCCACCCAGGTGCTGTCGAGTGTCTTCACCCGTTGTGTCCTGCACCCTGTGGAAGCGCTCTGCTCGACCCTCGGCAAGGCCATGGCAGCCTTCTTCTCAGAGGTTCCCCTGCAGTGGCAGCCTGTGGTAATGCTGGTTGGCACGGCAACAGCCCTACTCCTGCTCCTCACATTGACTCGGTACCGCCTGGTCATCCCACTGCTGCTCAGGATAGAGCCGAGAACTCCTGTCTCGTCCAATCAAGATAAACAGATTATTAGGCACAGAGATACTGATGCTAATATTTCCTACATCGAGTCACCTCGTGGCAGTCGTCAGCAGAAATATCTACAAACACATTTGCAGAGAGATTTGGGTGTTGGCCAAGTTGGTAATCTTACCCTCTGTGACAAGAATAATCTAAATAATTGTAGAATGATAGAAAACCAGGCCTTTCCTTGTCAGAAAGTTCCATCTGTACCAAATTCGTATTTGTTCAATCGTGCCAGTTGTAGAAATGATCCTGAAGGTAGTGTGGTTCCATTCACTTTAGTCAAGGAAGCTCAGATTAATGAAAGTTTAAGCAGGAAACCAATGTCAATGTCTGTAGAAGATCGGCAGAATCAAAGGTCAAGCAGATGGATGTCATTGTTGAGAGATCAAAATAGAAAAAAAGCAGACATTATTGGTTGTGAAAGAAATTCTTTAGAGAGAATGATGCCTGTATCTGAACAGCAGTTGAAAAGAGGTTTTAAAACTGTTAGTGTAACAAAAACTCAGAGCAGGAAACCATCACAAAATTTGAAAGCTTCTAAAGTTTTATTTAATGATGAGAAGGAGAATTCTCGTAACATTCCTAGTGGACGGTCAAGATCGAAAAAGACAGGCCAGCAGCGGAGGAGGAGAGGGAAGGTTGAGGATGTCCCGTGGTCAGCTGAGGTTGAAGTGATTACCGACTCCGACTGATATATACATGTATTTGTAATATTGATTTTATCGTGTGCATGTCCAATTCATTCCTCTAAAGCAAGATTGTTAGAATGGTTGTCAAATACATCGTTATCTAATTGTTGCAATGATAAACTGCTGTAGACTCTAATCTAGTGGAGAAGATATGATTTACACTCATGTTTGATTTTGACCCCTTTGTTTCTATCATGTCTACATCACTCATGCAAGCAATTTTTTTTAATATTTTGAATGTTCTCAAGGTCAACATAATCAAACTGCTCTGCAAGCAAATGTGCAGCCTTTTATGAGTTTAAAAATTCGCTTAATGACCAAGTATGGTGACAATTTTCTAAAGCCTTTGGTTACTACCTGGTGTAAACTTGCTAGACAGTTGAAGACTATGCTTCAACATGGCATGACACGACATTATAAAGTCCAACCAATATCCAAGCTTAATGAGCAAAGTAATGTCAGCTTGGGTAGAGAGAGAGAGAGAGAGATGGAGAAAGAGTGAGTAAGAGTTTGAGATAGTAAATGAGTGAGATCAGATAGAGAAAGAGAGAGAGATAATTGGTGGGCAAACTGACTGTAAACCAGGATAAACTAACAAACTGCATGCACTACGTGTGCATTTGGGAAAACAAAATTATTAAAAAGAATAAGTCAGGTATCCTCACACTGATCAGAATCACACAATACATACATACATTTTTTACGTCGGGTTAAAATCAGTAATTCAAGTTATGTGGTGCACATGTAGAGAATTTTCTTTTTTATTTATATGATGTTCTGAAAGACCCTCTTGTATCATCTAACAATCTCTGTATCTCCATCAAAGAGAGCCACTTTTCACCTGTATCTTGTCCATTATTTACAAATAGTGCATAGATTGTCTGTCACTGCATATATATGCATGTACTCCCAAGTAGGTCAACAAGAAAATGTTTTTGAAGTCTCCGACCTGCTCCATTTTGATAGGTGTTACATATATTTAGTCCTAATATAATAATATATAATGTATTGAAGTTGTACTACGTTTCAATTTTACTTTCACATACATGTATTGTTAAAATTGAATATAGGGCTAAAAGGATGATATTTAATTCTAACTTTTTTTGTTTGTTTTTGGAGGGGGGGAGCAATAAAGACATATTGAGAATGAAAGTTTCGTTGTCGTTTATATTGCAATGCTGAGATGCTGCAGATGATGTAAGGCTGGGTTTGTTTATAAAGTAGAGGATTGAAAAAGTTTTTACTTTGTCCAAACGGTTTTGATATTACTATTTTCATATATATTTATATATATATATATATATATATATATATATATGTATAAAATAAAACGCATATTGATATTAAGAAAAATGTATTTTCTAAGTAAGGAATTCATTCTTTATATAAAGACATCACGCTTGTAAAGTCCTTGGTTTTCTTTTTCAGCAGCACAAAAAGTGGTTATGAAAAAAAATGAAGAAGAATTAAGAAATATGAAAGTAATCAATTTCTCCGTCATTTGCAAATCATAATACAGTCAATTTAATTTGTTTCTTTTTTTTCCCCGTGTATACATTGGCTGCACCACGAAATAGCCCAGGATATCTGAATTAAGAGAGTTCACAAAGTCTACAAGCAAATAATGTTTCGTAATTTTTGTTTGTAATGCAAGAAAAAATGTTCTTTTTGTGATTAAACACCTTGAATTAAACCTAGGTCATGTTTCCTTGTTTGTTTATCCCAGTTTGTTTGATTGTTTTAGTTTACTTGGGACATTTGTATTTGGATAGAAAAAAAGTTGTCATAGAGTAGACCAGTGCATGTACATGTAAAATATTATGAAGCAAATCTATCAACTCTTGAATTTTAGACAAAAAACTGTCACAAGAGTTTTGTCTATCACAAAATAGTTCTAACCTTTAAAGACATTTAGTTATTGACATAACTGGTTTTTAGCTGATAGTGAAAATAAGAGTAAGAAAGCTTAGTTAAGGGTATGTGTACATATTTCATTTCCCTGGGTTACACTTTATAACAAATAACATTCAAGATTTCAAATGGATGAAATGATTGTGAGTGATAGAAATCAGTCAAATAATTGGCCCACATAAAAAAAAAATCATATTGCTAATGTTAAAGACAGTTTAATGTCATGTGAAAGTTAAAGGATTAGGAGAGGCTTGGTCATTAGTCACACGTCACATCAAACAACCACAAGCAATGTCTACTTTCCCAGTCCTACTCCTACATCCATGGCTCCCAGTAGATCCGGGTCACAGTTGGGGTCATTGACTGGGTACAGTGGGGTCAAGGCCGTGGCATTGTAGAGGGCCAGCTTGTGCAGCATCTCGCTGACCTTGTCCGGCATTGTGTCCGAGAGATCATTCGTCCGACAGGTTGAAGAGCCACACATTCTTGTTGCTCGTCTCAGAAGTTCCAGAACGTCGTAGATTTCCGTTTCCTTGGGAACTGAAAGATTTTGGATACCATTCACCGGGACCTGTAGAGAAGGCAGAAGGGGGTGTGGTGTGGGGTGGGGTGGGGGAAGTTCGTATTGATGAGATGAATTGAGTTCAGCGTATTGGTTAGTGTTTCACATAGGCCTATATGTACTTGTAATACAGTATACATACAGTAATAGTGTAGTTTAGACCACTGATGAAAGGTTTTGAGTAGCTATCTGCCCTGTCGCATGGTGGATTCCTCGAGGAAAAAGGACGAGAAGAATGGCTTTGCCATAGCCTTTCGGTTCTTGCCAGTTTCAGACGTTTACATGTCTTTTCCGAAAAAAAAAAATAGGGATATTTTCCAAGGTTTCTTCTTCCTCTTCTTAGTATTTTTTGGTTGTTGCTTTTTGTTTTGTTTTGTGGTTTTTTTAACTTGTCCAAGTTTTTGTCAGAAGAATGAAGGTCGGGAAATTAATGTAGATTTCGAGAAGATAAATTCGTACATGCATATATACATACATACATACATACATACATACATACATACATACATACATACATACATACATACATACATACATACATACATACATACATACATACATGAATACATTATTCGAAAGACTTGTGTAACATGACAGATCAGTTACGGTAAGATTTTTTAGTTTTACTCTTATTAAAACTCCTACGATTGAGTACTCAAAATAATTCTTTTTATTAATCTTCAAATTATTATACTGTCAATGAAATAAATGTAAACGTAGACAAAATTGAAACCCAAAGACCTGGAAACTTTTACATTGAAAACTACATGAATATATACTTGTCACCGCCCTCTTTTTCTTCTCCTTTTTTTTTTTTTTTTGTAGTTTCTTAAGTTAAATGGCTCCTTCGGTTATCAACACTCATTTAAAATTTGTGAGGTTTAGGTTTTTAACCAAAGATGAACTTTTACTACAAACATAATTCATGGATTATGTATGAAGTTTAGCCAAATGAAAGCGTTTAAATGCAATACTGATAACAATGGAAGGAAAAACAACTAACGAATCAGAGATACAAGATATCTACATGTTTTATTAGTTGATAGTATACGTTAGAATCCGTCCACGATGTCATTGATTTTAATTATATTTGGGTCTTATTAAACGAAAGTCATTAACTCCGGACCAGAATACAGTGTAATTTGGCAGCTTTATGCATAACACGAATAAAAAGACGAAGCTAGTTGACTTTAAGCGGACTTCACTGTATACTCTTTCTCTCTGTCTCTGTCTCTCTCTCTCTCTCTCTCTCTCTCTCTCTCTCTCTCTCTCTCTCTCTCTCTCTCCCTCTCTCTCTCTCTGTCTCTCTCTCTCTTTGTCTCTCCCCTTCCTCTCTCTCTCTCCCTCTCTCATTCAAGCTAATGGGGAACTGTGGTAAAGAAAAAAAAAGAGAAGAAAGTCTTAAAGAATGCCAGCTTGGATCAACGTATTTAACCTTCCTCGAAAAAATTCACACACAAACATAAATGTTTTCTTTATTCACATGAGTTTTGACAAGTCGATTTGCACAATTCAGGTTTTGAAAATCTCTGAATCGACTTGGTCTACTGTAGGTTTACACTAAAAATAAAGTCTGGCGCCATTTCGAATCTGTTGTGTGAGTCTTTAGGCCAGCCTCACATAGAGCGTCACTCAACATTATCCCGTGCGTGAATTAACACGGGCCATACGATGTGTGAACAAAAGAGTGAAAGGTGATTTCTATGTGAGGCTGGCTTTAGCCTCACTGGGTCTCACAAGATTTAGCTGAGCAACTTTTTAACTGTTAAGACATCACTTGGTTGGCAGGGAGATTAACAGAGTCAGGTTTAATTCATAGATTTTTTTCGAAGGAACTGAGACTAATTAAGAACTTGAAAAAAAAATAAATGTTTGTTTGGTTCTTCAAGCGTGTGTGGAAGGGAACAGAGATAGAGGGTAAGAGAGAGAGAGAGAGAGAGAGAGAGAGAGAGAGAGAGAGAGAGAGAGAGAGAGAGAGAGAGAGAGAGTGAGTTAGTTTGTGCAGGCATGTTAGCCTTTAGTCATGGAGAACTCCATTGATAGATCATGCTTCATCTTTCGCAATGAACTAAAAACCTCTCAAATTAGCTCTTTCTTGTCTTCCTTCTTCTTTAATATTCGTATGATTATAAAATTATCTGTAGCATCTCCTCCTACATTATACGTGTACTACATATTTCCGGCGTAATTTTAGTGCAGAACTGCATGCCATTGGAATCAGTTTGTCTAAATCAAGATCAATAATTCAAAGGTCAATCTAGCCGTTTGAAAAATATTATAGTTGTTAAAAGGCGTGGGGATGAAAATTAAGAAACAATTTATGAGAAGTTCAACTTATCAGAGTTCGATGTAAATGAATGTACCGTGGATAACAAAAATCCGACCAGAGGTACCTTGCAGATTGAAATGTTATTAAAAATAGCTAAATAAATAGAATTAAATTTAACATTTAACAAATATCATTGAACATGTTAAGATTTTATCAAGAGCTCAGACAAGATAAAGAATTTAAGGATGGGGGGAACCAACAATAATCAAATTAATGCATAGATCTATACTATACCATAGACAGTATACAAGTTGTTTTACTTACCTAGATCATCAGTGATGAGCGTGTAATCGCCAACCCGAATCGCCGCTGTGACACGGGTATCGAACTTATCCTTGAATACTCTAGATCCTTGAAGCGGATTCAGAGAATCGATGCTATGAAGAATCTCGGTTCTCGGACTCGGTTTACCGTCGCTAGACTCGGAAAAAGAGAAATAAAACGGGTTTATACCACTGCATCTACCGTGCGATATACACATCTGGCCTAGTGGTCAGGTCTCTCGACCCTATGATCTAAAGAGATTGAAATTCCAAAGTTCGATTCCAGCTATAGAGTAAGGAGTCCCATCTTCTCAACCCTAATGTTACTCTGACGTGATAGGAAAAACTTTCTTGATTTACCGTGCAGCGAATGATCCACATAAAGCTATGAACCAGACAAATAAATCAAGCAGTGTGATCAGTATCGCAAGAGATAAAAACCTTCGCTGGTAGAAAAAAATATTGGGGCTTCTATACGAGAGTGATTCGACGGAAGATACACACAGTCTAGATTTGATAGTCTGCTT
>JAWDGP010005963.1:82500-167500 GCA_033675545.1 Elysia crispata
TGGCTAAAAAACAATTTCTTTATATATATTTCTCCCTCTCTCTCTCTCTCTCTCTCTCTCTCTCTCTCTCTCTCTCTCTCTCTCTCTCTCTCTCTCTCTCTCTCTCTCTCTCTCTCTCTCTCTCTCTCTCTCTCTCTCTCTCTCTCTCTCTCTCTCTCTCTCTCTCTCTCTCTCTCTCTCTCTCTCTCTCTCTCTCTCTCTCTCTCTCTCTCTCTCTCTCTCTCTCTCTCTCTCTCTCTCTCTCTCTCTCTCTAGGAACATGCACGTTGTTGTTTACCAACTTTTCAAGTCATCACATCATGGCTTTTTCTTGGTTCCAGTAAAAAACTGTTTTGTTGACTCGGTAACAGGCAGCAGGGGATTGCATTACAAAACGCTTTTTACCTTAACTGAGCGGCTTCTTCTATTTCAATATAATATCTACCACTCTGTGCCGGGGTTATTTTAGAAAATGAATTTCATTCAGCCGA
Organism: Elysia crispata; assembly: GCA_033675545.1. NCBI lineage: Eukaryota > Metazoa > Mollusca > Gastropoda > Plakobranchidae > Elysia > Elysia crispata. The sequence continues at coordinate 82,971 of JAWDGP010005963.1, forward strand.
TTATATTATACAAACATAGAAAACTTCATGTACTTTGTCAGGTTTCTACCAAATTGTTACAGATATAAAATGTTTAATCGGGATGAGGTTGTGACATAATACCTGATCATCGGCCATTGGTTGACACCGTCAAGGCCTAGACTAGAGTTGAGACGAATGCCAGCCATGGCGGAAATTGTAGGGAACCAATCACTGACGTGCATCAGCTCCGTGCTGACCTTGCCCTTACGGCGTGAGCCAATCAGAGGTGAGCTTACAAACCCAATAGATTTCATACCGCCTTCCCAAAGGGTCGCCTTAACTCCCCTGAGTGGCCAGTTGTTTCCGCCGTTAGAAGGCGTTCCTCCGTTATCTGTTGAAAGAAAATAACAAAAACAACAACAACAACAACAACATATATATATATATATATATATATATATATATATATATATATATATAAACGATAAAACCTTTTTTGTATGAGTCATTTATCCTTACTAAACTTTCTTCGTTTAAAGTGAAGGTCTGAAGTTGCCGAGCAAACTTGTGATCCTTCTATAATTTATGCGTTAACCAGATAAACAAGAGAGCTACTATAGAAAGTTAAGCAAACACAATAACCTGTACTAATTCTAAGAAGTGCACGGATCACAGTTGGAGAAGATGGCACATTTTAAAACGTCCCATTAAGAGAACAGCCATATATTCTATATTAGAACAAAGTTTCGCTAACGCCTCATGGACTACTTCTAGTCGTAACAATGCAAGAGCATAGCTCTGTTGACGTAATGTTAGCTATAACGAGAGAGAGCCTCCGGCTCATTAATTGATCCCTGCATGACCTCCAATCATTCGGCCTTGACCTCCAAAGCTGTAGCCGACTGAGCCACCTAGTGTGTCAAGCCCAACCAGGCAGCGGGATGGAAACTCACCAGAACTGAAGATGAGGACAGTGTTGTTCCAGAGACCAGACCTCTTGAGCGCGTCTGTCACGTTGCTCACGCCTTCATCCAGGGCGGTCATCATACCTGTGGAGACAGCACGGACACACTGGTCAACACACTGGTCAACACATTGGTCAACATACTGGTCAACACACTGGTCAACATATAGGTCAACACACTGGTCAACACGCTGGTCAACACGCTAGTCAACACATTGGTCAACATACTGGTCAATACGCTGGTCAACACGCTGGTCAACACACTGGTCAACACACTGGTTAAGTGATTAGCACTGGACAACACACTGGTTGAGTGATTAGGTAAGCCTTAGATTTAATCAGTGAAAGGCTGTATTGTTGGACTGACTGTGACTAAATTAATAGAGTCGTGGACGGCAGCTGGTTATCATGTGCAGTCTCGTTTCTTGAATATTCTGACTGTTCCAATCGCTGGAAGGATGGCTTACCGCGTTACCACCAGCCCATACTCATAGCTGCTCTATATGTGATTATGTGTGGGTGTAGTTTATAGATTGTCACATCAACTTTATATGTTTCGAAACTTGTGGATAATTTCAACGGTTTTTATTTTACAGATGAGGATATGAAATGCAAAGCGGCATGTTAAGATATAGTCAGTTGTGTCACCAAATTAAGCAAGAAAAAAAAACCCATTGCAGATGTTTATAGGGACTAGATAGGCTTTCTATTGACTATTTCACCAATCATACATTACAAAATGCTTTTTCTTCAGAATGAATTAAGAGTTTATTCAATCGCTCAGATGTATATCATATCTCGCCTGGTTGGATCGCAACATTTCAGATTATCACAGTGTCTTTAGGCTTTCTTGGTAGGACAACAAGTTCACATTCATCTTTAAAGATTGCTAAGTTATAACCATTGCAGGGTTAGGATTTTTTTTTTTTTATCTCACTCAGAGGTTCATTCTTCTACGTGGATAATTTATCTGAAAGAGCCAGTTTCTTCTTTCTTCGTACTTTCCTCCCTTACCTGCATAAGTTTTCCTCTTCTTATTAGGGAAGTCAGTGAAATCTTTGCTGTAACTTTTAGGAACTTGTAAGGGTCCGTGTGGGGCTTGATATGCCAGGTACAAAAACATTGGCTGGAACAGATGGTGAAAAAAAGAGGGCGTGAGAGGAAGAATAGATAATTAACATTTCTAGTCTCAGGGAAAAGAGATCGCAATTATAGGTTCATATATTTATTTTAGCACATTTCACAGCATTTTCACAGTAATTGCATTATATAGTCTTCCTCCTCCTCCTCCTCCTCCTCTTCCTCAAACATCTTGACCATCCCCATCATAATACCATCCTATCTGTTCCTCACTTTCTCCACTACAACTAGACAAAAGATGATGCATTGATTCTGTCCCTTAGATGTAGCACCTGGTCAGACCTCGCCGCCTCCTCCACGATCTGGACAGCCTTCTGAGTGTAGAGGTGGGTGGAGTAAGTCCCTTTACCGTCCAGGTACGGTCGGTCCATGTCTCTCAGAGAGTAGCCGCAGAAATTTCCGGATTTTTTCGAAGACTTCTTGTCCCGATTGGAGGTGCGGTAAGTATCACACTTTTTATAAGTGAAGTGATTGGCGGAGCCGATTAGCATCCCTGTTGAATCAAAGATAAACAACATGAAGCCAAGTTTATAAAACTTTGACATAATTTAACCATCTTGCATGTAGATCTGTTAGAAATTTTGACTCATCACACCTGTAGATTTGTTAGAAACTGAGACATTTTAACATCTTACGTGTAGATCTGTTGCTTAGTTGTTTTCAACTGCGTCCCGTGTAGAGTCTGTAACCAGAGTAGATTAATTTGTCAACCTCAAGCAAGACTGACCACTCCACACTTAACTAGTGTGGACCTAGTCGAGGAAGAAGCTTCTAGAAACTTCAAGATAAGCTTTCCACACTGTTAGTCAAGATGGAGCTTCAAATACGGAGAACGTTCACAATTTTGGTTGTTTACCTAATAAATAATATAAAATGAGTATGGAAAATTACCAGGAAGCTGGGATTCACTGGGTAGAAAAGGAGTTATCCACGTTTACCCCATGTTACTTACACACGATGTAGATATGTAACGTTTGGAAATGGGCCATTCCAACTAAGAGTTGGCTTTTGCAACTAACATATTTTATGTCTAAGATTTCGGGGTTAAAAGATCACCGAAACATGAAAATTGGAAATTGTTGTACTTAAAATACACGGTCAAATGTAAACAGTAGGTTTTGGAGTTTAAAAGTAGAAAGTATGGAACCTTCCACTCTTGCATTACATTGAGTGTTGTTTTTCCGTATCGCATGTTACTTTGGACGTCACTTTAAAAGTGGGTAAGTCCACTATTGCTCTTTGCAAAAGTCTGTTTTCAAATTATGCAGTAACGAAATTTTTACAATAAAGTTATTAAATGGCTAAAATTAAACAGATGCAGTCAATCACAATCATGTATCAGGAGTAAATAAGTTTTCCTGACATAGTCAGCACCGAAAGCATTTAATTCTTTTTTTTTTTCTAAGTTTTTGTAGCTCCTCATTGATTCTTTGGTACCGGTAGCTTTTTCTTTTCGACGATCTTTTCACCTAAACTTTTTCATTTTCTTTCCGTCTCTAACGATGTTTTTTTTTTTCCTCATGTTTTCTTCATCGTCTATTCCTTTATCTGGCGGTCACTGTCTTTCGCTTTTTTTCATATTTCCCTTAAAGTATTCTCTCTCTCTCTCTCTCTCTCTCTCTCTCTCTCTCTCTCTCTCTCTCTCTCTCTCTCTCTCTCTCTCTCTCTCTCTCTCATTTCTTTCACCCTTCTCTTATATCTCACCAAAGAAGGTATCAAAGCCTCGCCACAGGGGCGTGAACTCTTTCTTGTAAAAGCCGAGATGCCACTTGCCAACTGCGTGAGTTGCGTACCCTTGTTCCTTCAGAATGTCAGCCACGGTAGGGAACTGCAGAGGCAGGCCGTACGGCTGTGACGGACGTATGATACGATGTTGCAGGCCTGTGTGGATCTGACGTGATACAGAGACACGGCCAAAGAGAGAAAAAAAAAAAACATGGACATTGCTTGACACATTTTAAGATAGCAACAACGGACTTTGAGGTCAGATCAATCATCCTTATCTTGATGTTTTTTCCAGTATTCCTTGGGTCCCTAAAAGCCAGTCAATGTAAATGTGCCCGCTTATCTTCCTCAGCTTTGTGATTGACTTAGCATTGATTTCAACGGTCTAGATCTACCAGCAGGGTGAAACCAAAGCTTCACACGATCATAGCGGCATGGAGGAGAATATATAACCACCGCGCCTCTATCTACCAATCCTCATAGAGAACCATCCACTTCAGTCATTTCTTATCCCTCCCTTTTCCTAGAACAAAAGCCCCTCTCCTTCCTCCTCCCTCCCTCTCTAGCCGTTCCTCCAGCTCTCCCTGTTCCTCACCTGATATCTGCCGGACATCAGCTGGCTGCGACTGGGAGAACATATGGGCTGGACATAGTAGTTCTCTAGCTTGACCCCTGCACTGGCCAGTGAGTCCAGGTGAGGAGTTGGGAACTCAGACCCATGGTAGCCGATGTCGTGGTAGCCCTGGTCATCCGAAAGGATGAACACGATGTTAGGGCGACTTGGACCGCACTGGACATTGGTCACTGCTAGCAGCATGACCACTATCAACTTGGCGGCGACATCTGTTGACAGCATGGCTGAGGTGGCGGTGGGGAACTACAAAGAAATTGGAATAAAACAACAAAGTAGAAAGACTTGAAAAACACACGCTAAAGCGGGACATTACCATGTCATCAAACTCGCGAAATTGATAAATGTTGCCATGACCGGCAATATGCTAAACCCATACTTTAAAAACCTTAGAAGAATCCTTACCTAAGGAACACGTGTAATCACTGGGCATTTAAGTAAAACTAGGAAATCCTGTTTCATTTAGAGACTTCCCGTCATTACTGAAATTTCTAGTGATTACACGAACTCCCTGAAATTAGACCAGTCATTTGACGTGTTCTTACTATGGGGCATTCAGTGGATTCGGGTAAAAGCCCAGCTACTCCACAATGACCCAGTTTCCACTTAAAATAGTTATTGGTGTGCTTGCTCAACACCGCCAGTGTGTTATGACACTGAAATTGGCATAGCGTTTGTTTTGATCAAAGTTTATCAGATAAGCTAGTCTCGCTCCAATATTCGCCTTCCTCAAGCAAAGTCAAGATATCTATCGAGGAATCTGACAACCCCCGGTTCCACTGCTGAAAACTTTAGGGTCCAAGAATGGATCAAACGAATCAAAAAACGCTGCCGTGAACCAAAAAAAACCCCCACAAACTTCTCAAACAAAAAGGATGTTGAAAACAAGTCGTGTCGATCTGCGAGCTGGCGAACTAGGAGATTACATTGCTGTGCCAGTTCCATTGTGTTTATCGTGAGAGAGGCGATCATAGAAACAACATCCTTGGTGTCTTAAATGACAGACGAGAGGACACAGACTAGATCTATCGTGCGATAGCCATAACAGCTGGTATTATCAGTAGTCTGCATTCCAGAATTATAAATTCGATCTATGCCCTGAGCGTCTTCTAATACTGACGATTTCAAAGCCGTAAAATAGTTTCACTGCTCTCCGCGGTGATTTCAAAATCCCCTTCAGGTGGTGGGGACTTCACAAAATGCTACTTTTCTAGTGCTAAAAAGTGAGGGACAAGGTGATGTAAATGCCTGAAAAAAGGCTTCAGTGAAACTCTCGCTGGCATAGCAGCCTCAATGGTTGTAACAAGTCACAACTTCGATGGTATCTACCATTTTTTAGAATTTTTGAATGCTTTGTTTTTAGATCGTAGAGCGTGTGTGTGTGTGTGTGTGTGAGAGAGAGAGAGAGACACACACACACACACACAGAGTACGTGCATCTTTTACCGAACTGACCATAAAAGCAATACAATTTTGCATGTCTGTTCATGTGTGCAAGTCAAGTTATTTCAGCGATGATGTGAAATCATCCGAGTGGCACAGATATTACGCGTCTTCAATAAAATATTCAGGGATTACTCTTTTTCCTTAGGTACATTTTCCTACTGTAAAAGAGTCAGATTGCAGGCTGTGGACCAGATCAAATGTACCAGAAAAAAAAAACCAATCGTCTGTGGCCGTGCTAAGATAAAGAACTTTCAGTTAGTTACACAAGAAGAGATGAAAAATTCAAACACGATGTAAAAAAAACAGCAAACAAACAACGTACATAAAGCATAACTGAAAACGACTTTAATTTCTTAAAAAGTCTGCATGTTCACGTGACGTGCAATTCAAACATATGTAATGTCTACAAAACTAGCAATACTTACGTTTGTTGTTGTCTGTACTTAAGAAGGGCAGAATTAACGTCTACATCAAATAAATATCTTATCTTGATTCCATCAAACCGAGCAAAGTGAAAGTCTTTATACCTGAAGTCAGCATAGTGTAGCTTTACTAAAAACTTTGCTTTACATTTCAAAGCAACTTCATAAAACCAAAAATAGGCACAAAAAAGTGAGAGATATCGGGGGATTTTTTTCTGATATGTAATCAGTTGACTTATCTCTGGGAACTGGAAGTGACAGGAGCTAGTTGTGTGGGGCTTTTTTTTTTCTTTTTTTTTAATTTTTATTTTAATTTTAGTCATATCAACCTTTAACGGAATTAATTCAAAAACAAATTAGAAATTGTCTGCTGTGAATATAGAGTAGTTGACCCTTGCGCCCTTGACTCATAATCTTGTAATTGGCTTACAGTGCAGCATCCTACCTCGAAACAAGATAAAAAGTAGCCCGGAGTTCTAGATATTCACCGCGAAATCATTAACGTAGACAAACCGTCAGCTGATTGTAATATCTTAAACTTAAATTGACTTCAAAAGAGTCTATCAACAGTTCAGCACATTTTTTTACATTCATGCATCAAAGAAGAAGTGTCAACTTCAGTACATTTAGTTAGAAGTGTCCATTCCTCTATCAAATGAGATATGTTACATTCATCAGATCAAATTAGATGTGACGCAAGCAGCACATCCAAGAACAAGAATCCACCCACATATCAAATGATATATGATTCATTTATCAAATAAAATTAGATGTGTCGCATTCAGCACATCTTGTTTGATGTGTCACATAAATAACATCCATTTAGGTGTATCATACTCAGAATAACAATTTAGATGAGTCACATTTAGCACATCAGCACATCTAATTAAAAAGGTCACATTCAACACATCCTATAGATGTGTACATTAATTGACTCATTCAATTTGATGTGTCACCTTCAACGGACCCAATGAGATGGACCACATTCACAGCAGTTAGAAGGAATAAAGACATAATCATTTTTTACTACGATGACAGACAATGATTTTGTAATCCGTGTAGGGTCAGAGGAAAAAAGGAGAAAACAATCGTGCCAAAAGGTCCACAGAGAGATAAGGGATAAAAAAAAGATAACAATATGAGAGGTAGCCACACACAGACAATAAAAGACAGAAGAGAAATATTTGGCAAACATGCATGTTTTGAGACAGAGAGTCGTTACCAAGGCGCAAAAAGAGGCGCTGGATGAGGTGAAAATCTGGTGGCATGGATCAAATTAAAAAAACACAACTCCAACAGGAGTAGAAGAGAAAAGGAAACTGAGGGGGGCAGAGAGGGCGAAGGAGATAGATCGAGTGGTGAAGAGGGAAAAGAGAGAGAGAGAGAGAGAGAGAGAGAGAGAGAGAGAGAGAGAGAGAGAGAGAGAGAGACAGACAGACAGAGAGAGACAGAGAGAGAGACAGAGACAGAGACAGAGAGAGAGACAGAGACAGAGACAGAGAGAGAGAGAGACAGAGAGACAGAGAGAGAGAGAGACAGAGACAGAGACAGAGACAGAGACAGAGAGAGAGACAGAGCGAGAGACAGAGAGAGAGACAGAGAGAGAGAGACAGAGAGAGACAGAGAGAGAGACAGAGACAGAGACAGAGAGAGACAGACAGACAGAGAGACAGAGACAGAGACAGAGAGAGACAGAGACAGAGACAGAGAGAGAGAGAGAGCAGAAGAAGAAGCTGCAAACATTATTGAAACCAAAGACACAGTCTGATGTTTGCAATGGGAGAGGGAAAGTCGCTTAGCCCTGGACTCACACACAAAAAGCGGCTTTCTCCTGCCTTTGATGTCAGCAACGCGAGACTTGGGTTTTGGTTGTTTACTGCAAATATGGCGTAGGACGCCACGACAGCGCCCAGTCTGTTTTAGAAAAGGGGAGGGGCTAGAAGAAAAAAAAAACAAAGAGACAATCAGGGACTTTTCTGCAGTTAACCTTTTGTCCTGGCTTGTACAGGCAGCATTATTGTTATAGTAAAGTAAATTATAAGGGAGGGGTAGGGGGTGGAAGATTGGGGGGGGGGGGGTGACATTCTTTGTCGGAGACGATCCCAAAAATATCCTTGGTTTCATAATTGACAGACAAGATGACACAGACCAATAAGCGATAGGCGTGACATTCTTTGTTTGATGAGTGATCTATATTATAAAAGTTTTACATAAGTTTATAATCGCAGCCTTTGTCAAAAAAGCTGAATCGTCGCCAGAGAGAAAATAACCCTTGCAAAATCAAAAGTAAAAAAAAAATTTGAGCAATTAAGTTTTTATGGTATTTAAAAAGTGTAATTACAAATTGGATTGTAATTGGAATGCTTACAACTGGTAAAGCTTTTTGTTGGTTTGCTTTTTTTTACATTGAGGAGTGGGGGTGGGGGGTTGGTTTTTTTTTGTTTTTTTTTTCCGTCAGATCCGAGTGGTGTTAGGTTAAAATAGAAAGACAACATTCACAATAAAGCATCGGTTTAAAGTTTATTCCCTCCGTCTTCTTTGCAACTTTTGTTTGAACTCGTACATGGCGTGAACTAATCACGCTTTTGCTAGCACGCCCGTTCCCAACCCCCATCTTACCCACACATACACCCTCATACCCCTACCCACATACACACTCATTCCCCTACCCACACACTCTCATACCCCCTACCACACACCCTCATACCCCTACCCACATACACACTCATACCCCTACCCACACACCCTCATACCCCTACCCACCCACACACCCTCATACCCCTACCCACCCACACACCCTCATACCCCTACCCACCCACACACCTTCATACCCCTACACACCCACACACCCTCATACCCCTACACACCCTCATATCTCTACCCACACACCCCTCATACCCCTACTCACATACACCCTCATACCCCTACACACCCACACACCCTCATACCCCTACTCACATACACCCTCATACCCCTACCCACACACCCTCATACCCCTACCCACACACCCTCATACCCTTACCCACACATACACACTCATACCCCTACCCACAAATACACACTCATACCCCTACCCACACATACACACTCATACCCCTACCCACACACCCTCATACCCCTATCCACTCACACACCCTCATACCCCTACCCACACATACACACTCATACCCCTACCCACACACCCTCATACCCCTACCCACCCACACACCCTCATACCCCTACCCACACATACACACTCATACCCCTACCCACACACTCTTATACCCCTACCCACACACCCCTACCTACCCACACACCCTCATACCCCTACCTACCCACACATACACACTCATACCCCTACCCACACACCCTCATACCCCTACCCACACACCCTCATACCTCTACACACCCACACACCCTCATACCCCTACACACCCACACACCCTCATACCCCTACCCACGCATACACACTCAAGATGACCATGAGGATTGCCTGGTGGCCGAGTGTTAAAGTTTTTACACGAGTTCTGCGGGGGGGTGTATGTTTAAGATACCTGGACATTGTGGTCAGGCCTTGAATCAAGGGACATCACACTCCCTTATCCGTGCCAGCTGACTGAAATATGGTCGACATGGCAAGGGCCGTGTGGAAAATCAGCATAATACGTTCTGAAATTGGTATTCTGTGGAAGCGCTATATGTGCTGTGTTAACTTCATCTCTCATTGGAAGATGTTCATGTCCAATTGTCTTCCCTCTGTGGTCACACAGCGTAAAATGATTCCTATAGGCCCGTCAAGCGGAGTCTCTGCAGACCAAGAAGTTGATGTACCGGAAGTTTAGGCTTACCACAGTTCTTATCAGTTCCGGTAATCGCGGAATTAGTCCAAAAATTCAAAGTCAAATATTTTTTCATCAAGTTGTTCGCCTCTCAAGACACCTAATTTAAATTTTTTTGTAAATCGCTTTTGGAGCTTTTTCTCTAAACGAAGAAATCAATTTCAGATTAGAAGTCAATTTTAGATTTACAGAAGAAAAAAAAAGAATTACTGAGCATTTGTCAAGGGATTCTGCCAGGAGCTCAACGACAATAAACACGGTTAAATGTGGAGATAAAGAATTGGCGAGAGAATTTACGACCGCGGTGACATATTCAGCCGATTTTGCACTGTTTCGAGTTAGTTGGCAAGCGACAAAATCTCGCTGGTCTGATGGTCTGAGGGTGTCAACATTGGCAGAGATGGTGAGCGACGGACCGGTGTAAATTTGTCACCAATGTTTGATCTCTTGACTTCAGTGAGACGAAGGAAATGTGAGATTTTTTTTTTTTTTTTTTTTTTTTTTTTGGGGGGGGGGGGGGGGGGGGAAAATAGACAGGGGTGAAACGGGATATAGAGAGAATTAGGGAGAAAGGAGAAGATAGACGGAAGGTTAGACTTTGAGATGAAAAAGGCGATAGAAATGGATTGCCAGAGAGCGCAGTAGAGAAGATGCAGGGTTTATGGCTGGGCCAGTTGGTGGCGAAGTTTGATCTCACCTATACCTGGCTTGGCAGAAAGCCGCAGTCTCCATATAACATTGTTCTCGGAACTTAGGGGATCTTAAAGTAGATCTAGGAGTACATATTCACGATATGGGTGAAAAGATGAAAAGAAAATGATTGAATCTTTCTCTCCTCAAGTGAGTTTTTCAAGCGACTCAATTGTCTCAGATGTTGAATTTGAATCCGTGCTGTTTCAATATAACATAATTATTGTGTGTTTTGAAAAGGGAGATGATATGAGAGAGGCATTGAAAGAAAACAAATACACAAATAGATAGACAGATACACACAGAGACGAGAAAGAACGAGGAACATTCAAAGTAAAAGTGGGTGTGAGGAAAAAAAAAAACATAAAGAGGCATATAAAATTGGACGAATAGAAACAGGGGCACAAATTAATAAGAAAGAGCGAAAGAAATTCCAATAGCAGAGAGAAAGAGAGAGAGAGAGAGAGAGAGAGAGAGAGAGAGAGAGAGAGAGAGAGAGAGAGAGAGAGAGAGAGAGAGAGAGAGAGAGAGAGAGAGAGAGAGAAGTCCAACCCCAGGTCTATGAGTTGTGCCAACACTGAGTACAAGCTACAAACATCAAATGATTCACTAAAGTGAGAGAATCCGGCTCAGCTGACCAGCTCTCCTCCAACTTGTCTCACTGAGGCTTTGTGTTTGGACGGCCGCCAGTACTACAGACATTCCACCTCGTGCCTCACTCTGACTCTTGGCCTTTTAGAGAGGAAGGACCTCTAGTGATCTTTATAAGCTGAAGAGCTCTAGCTTTGTCACTTTTGGTTTGGAGCTCGTCGCTCAGGGTCCGGCGAGACAACTTCCAGGCGCATGGATTTGACTGGACCCTTAGCATCTCGGTGAAGAGGAAGAGGTCTTTTCTGGTGATAGCACAAGAATAGGAATCAATATAATTATATTTAAATGTAGCTGGAAAAAGTGTTTGTTCTATTTTGGTAGCTAAATATTTTGGGAAGCATTTCGTAAAAAATTGTATGCAGGTGTGAAGATTTTTAAACAGTGATTTGAGTTACAAGATTGTTTTATGTATAACAAATGTGTTTCTTTATTTGAAATTTTATGTTAAAGTCTTGATACAAAGGTTACACGATAAAGGCGCTTTCACTCAGATTTGAATTTGCTGAGGTTTTCCGAGGAGTGGTCAAGCCATACCTGTAATCACCGAGCTGACCGCAACCATAGAAATACTAAGATGTGATTGAACCGAATAGAATGGCTGCTTTCAGTTGTTCTTTTTTCAGTTTTTTTCAATGGTCATTCAATATAAGATTTTCATATAAAACTAAGAGACTCTATAACAGGCTAAAGATAATTGGTAGAAGAGATGTGCCACAGATTAAATGTCATGGCGACAGGCAGGATTCTAGGAAGTGTGTAACTTTTGGAATGCTCGGGCTAGGATTAGCCGGTTGAAACATAAGACGATATAGAACTGTCCAGTTTGTGAGCAATCCACACAGACCTCGATCAAGTCTGGGCCCACAGATCCACCTATTGCGTCACTTCATGTAACTGTGCCGTGATCAGGAACAAGATAGTCGGCACATTGATTTAAAGTACTAGGATCAGTTATAGCAACAAAGGAGCAAGATAGTCGGGGCATTGATTTAAAGTACTAGGATCAGTTATAGCAACAAAGGAGCAAGATAGTAGGGGCATTGATTTAAAGTACTAGGATCAGTTATAGCAACAAAGGAGCAAGATAGTAGGGGCATTGATTCCAAGTACTAGGATCAGTTATAGCAACAAAGGAGCAAGATAGTCGGGGCATTGATTTAAAGTACTAGGATCAGTTATAGCAACAAAGGAGCAAGATAGTCGGGGCATTGATTTAAAGTACTAGGATCAGTTATAGCAACAAAGGAGCAAGATAGTCGGGGCATTGATTTAAAGTACTAGGATCAGTTATAGCAACAAAGGAGCAAGATAGTCGGGGCATTGATTTAAAGTACTAGGATCAGTTATAGCAACAAAGGAGCAAGATAGTCGGGGCATTGATTTAAAGTACTAGGATCAGTTATAGCAACAAAGGAGCAAGATAGTCGGGGCATTGATTTAAAGTACTAGGATCAGTTATAGCAACAAAGGAGCAAGATAGTCGGCGCATTGATTTAAAGTACTAGGATCAGTTATAGCAACAAAGGAACAAGATAGTCGACGCATTGATTTAAAGTACTAGGATCAGTTATAGCAACAAAGGAGCAAGATAGTCGGGGCATTGATTTAAAGTACTAGGATCAGTTATAGCAACAAAGGAGCAAGATAGTCGGGGCATTGATTTAAAGTACTAGGATCAGTTATAGAAACAAAGGAACAAGATAATCGGCGCATTGATTTAAAGTACTAGGATCAGTTATAGCAACAAAGGAGCAAGATAGTCGGGGCATTGATTCCAAGTACTAGGATCAGTTATAGCAACAAAGGAACAAGATAGTCGGGGCATTGATTTAAAGTGCTAGGATCAGTAACAGCAACAAGATAGTCGACGTATTGATTTAAAGTACTAGAATCAGATACAGCAACAAAGGAACAAGATAGTCGACGTATTGATTTAAAGTACTAGGATCAGTTACAGCAACAAAGGAACAAGATAGTCGACGCATTGTTTAAAGGAACAAGATAGTCGACGTATTGATTTAAAGTACTAGAATCAGATACAGCAACAAAGGAACAAGATAGTCGACGTATTGATTTAAAGTACTAGGATCAGTTATAGCAACAAAGGAGCAAGATAGTCGGGGCATTGATTTAAAGTACTAGGATCAGTTACAGCAACAAAGGAACAAGATAGTCGACGCATTGTTTAAAGTACTAGGATCAGTTATAGCAACAAAGGAGCAAGATAGTCGGGGCATTGATTTAAAGTACTAGGATCAGTTATAGCAACAAAGGAGCAAGATAGTCGGGGCATTGATTTAAAGTACTAGGATCAGTTACAGCAACAAAGGAACAAGATAGTCGACGTATTGATTTAAAGTACTAGAATCAGTTATAGTAACAAGGGAACAAGATAGTCGACGTATTGATTTAAAGTACTAGAATCAGTTATAGTAACAAGGGAACAAGATAGTCGACGTATTGATTTAAAGTACTAGAATCAGTTATAGTGCATAGTCGACGCAGTACTAGAATCAGTTATAGTAACAAGGGAACAAGATAGTCGACGTATTGATTTAAAGTACTAGAATCAGTTATAGTAACAAAGGAACAAGATAGTCGGGGCATTGATTTAAAGTGCTAGGATCGGTTACAGCAACAAAGGAACAAGATAGTCGGGGCATTGATTTAAAGTACTAGGATCAGTTATAGCAACAAAGGAACAAGATAGTCGGGGCATTGATTTAAAGTACTAGGATCAGTTATAGCAACAAAGGAACAAGATAGTCGACGTATTGATCAATGAGATCAGAGGATTTAAATCGATCACACTTTCTTGCTTTCTTCACTTTATTTGGCCTGACTTTCTAAGGGCTGTGTACACTCGTTGTACCTGCAATTGTCGGTGCCAGTTCGTGATGTTTGAAACTTAAAGATGTCATTTTCTCACGAGCACATGAAGAAGCATAATCATTTTTTACAAAAAAAAAATCAATTTGATTAGTCCAATGCTAACTAGACTAGATAAATCTAATGCTTTTTTATGGGGGGTGTTGTTGTATAACGAGCTGTAAAAAAAACGCAATATCGGTTTTTGTATAGAATGTCAGCTTTAAAAACACGGCAGAGGAAAACAAGTACGTACGTCTACTTTTCTCTAGAGCCAATTATTGATGTGAAATGATTTAAAAGAGGAATTTTTTTATTATTATTTTTTTGTCTCACTTAGGAAATCAAATACTGGCAGGCGAGTACACTACGACCCAATAGAGTAAAAAGTTTCAATATTTCTCAAGGACGCCCGTTCCACCATCAATGTCAACCTCAGAACATGCCAGTTAAAATCGGCAACTAATCTTCCTGCGATGTGCGAAAGTACTACCCGAACAGACACTTGTGATATTTGTTAAAACTTCTCTATGAAATTCGCCTCAACAAAAGTATCCAGATCGTCTCGTTTCGTGTATGGGTGACTGCCTTCCCTGGGGAGTGAACACTTTTCTCCCCGGGGAGTGTACAATATTCTTCCTGGGGAGTGTACAATGTTCTTCCTGGGGAGTGTACAATGTTCTCCCCGGGGAGTGTACAATATTCTTCCTGGGGAGTGTACAATGTTCTTCCTGGGGAGTGTACAATGTTCTCCCTGGGGAGTGTACAATGTTCTCCCTGGGGAGTGTACAATGTTCTCCCTGGGGAGTGTACAATGTTCTCCCCGGGGAGTGTACAATGTTTTCCGTGGGGAGTGTACAATGTTCTCCCCGGGGAGTGTACAATGTTCTCCCTGGGGAGTGTACAATGTTCTCCCTGGGGAGTGTACAATGTTCTTCCTATGAAGTGTACAATGTTCTCCCTGAGGAGTGTACAATGTTCTCCATGGGGAGTGCACAATGTTCTCCCTGGGGAGGGTATAATGTTTTCCCTGGGGAGGTACAATGTTCTCCCTGGGGAGTGTATAATGTTTTCCCTGGGGAGTGTGCAATATTCCAGTGAAAAGCATGCGTCTACAGTACATTCTCTGACATAAATCTACTTCCTTAGTGGTTCTTGGCTCCATTAGATTTCTGTGGAAGTATTGCGCTACATACTTTATGTGAGTTGAATGGGAACATGACCTGCCCGCCACACGGGTAAATCTTTTAGGGTCCCAGAGGCTTTTTTTTAGATTCCACAATCACAAGACATATAAAATACTATGCTGGAATATGACCGTGACAAACTTTAGATAGGGGCGTTTGGTTTTCAGGATTTAATTATTTTTGAGAGATTTTATTCCAGAAAATAAACTGTTCCATAGGTCTTATTGGGTTTTTCTTTTATCATTAATTCTCGTTTTCTGTTAAACGTTCTTCATTACCGTTGGTCTGTCAGTCTTCACTTTTGTCTGCCTCTTTATTATTTGTCTTTGATTATCCATCTTTCAACCAATATCTCTCTCTCCCTCTATCTCTCTCTCCCTCTCCCTCTCTCTCTCTCTCTCTCTCTCTCTCTCTCTCTCTCTCTCTCTCTCTCTCTCCCTCTCTCTCTATATCTCTCTCTTTCTCTCTTTTGGTCTATGTCTCCCAATATCTCTGCCTGATTATATAATCATTCACATGTTTGCAACTATTTCTATCCACTTTTTTATCTCTCTTCCTATTTATCTACCTAATCTATCTATTTTTTACTCATCTATTTATCGATCTATCTAATGTTAAGATCATAAATATAATGGCAATCGATATTTTTGGTCAAATAACAAAATATTTTCATATTCTTTGTTATCCCACAGTGTAATTTATCAGAAAAAAAGAAATGGCTGCTGAACAATTCAGGTCTTCATCTTTTAGGTCAAAAGTCATCCAACTTGTCTTGACCTGTCTCGCACTGTCTCAACATCCAGTGATCTTCACTTCCGCTTCGGCTATTCGAGCGGAGCAAAACTCTTCTGCTGCTGATGCCGGTGTTGAGAGTCGCAAGTTTCCAGTAGGTGCGAGCCTGACGGAGGCTCCAACTTCATCCCCGCTTGACCGACAGAAAGCGGTGACCCTCACAGTGGCTAGCTCTGAAACTGCTCAAGCTGAAAGGACCAAAGAGAAGGCTATAGTGATCACAAGTTTAGGGAACGGTTTTGACAAGGTTTCACCATCCCTGCCTACTGGTCACAATAAACGGGTTTCACAATTTGGTGTGCAAGATGGAAGAGACAATAACGGCTCCTCCTTTAGTGACGCAAGCCAAGAGTATCGCAAGAGAAATATAGACAGTGTTCATGCTCATACAGCACCGGGTAGTTCAGAGATCAGTTTCAACCGTTCAGTCAGTACAGAAAAGGATTTTGTAAACAGAACAACAGAAAGTACAGCAGATAAATTCATAAGTTTCACAAACCCCAATGCAGAAGACAGAAATTCTACAAGCAAAACAGTAAACGATGAGAAAAAAGAGAAGAAAGACGAGATAAATCTCAGCGTTTTCCTCCACTCAGATTCCACGAATAATACCGAGATATCAATCACCCAGAGCTCAAACAAAACTCGTAGCATGGACGACACGGCAGATCGAACTGTGCCTTCAGATATGTTCTCAAACTTACAGACGAGTCCTGCAAGACCTCCTCTAGCCCAAACAGGAGAAATATCAGACGGAGCTGACTTGAACAACTCCAGTAAATCTTCTCACCTCCTCCGGCCAATCATTTCCCAAGAGGGTTTGCCTGAGAGGAAGGAAGAGACAAACTCATCCCAACTACAAGGAATTGAAACACCTTTACATGATGTGTACATTTCAAAGGAATTCATCAAAGCCATCAAAATTAAAAACCACGGACAGGGAACATTTAACGATTCTTATTCATCACGAGATAAAGGAGACCACAGCTCGGAAAACAATGCAGAGATCAAAACACACGACATGCTAAGTGGAGCTACCAGTGGATTAGAATCTTCTACATCCAGGACAACAGAATCTGGGAATGCTACTAACACAGAGAATCAACAAAACGAGGCTTACAATAGTTCAAAGAAGATAGAGTTGGTCTCCGCTGATCCAAAGATAGGAATTTCAGTACTTGATTCTAAGATTCCTGAGGCGACGGAAAGCAGTTCTAGCGTTAAAGATAGCAGTCCTGAGTCGTCATTGTCGGGACATAACGACACAATTAGTCCAAAACTTTACAGTACTAGGGCGCAGCTTTCATCATCAATGAACTTATCCCAAGAAGGCCTCAGAGAGCAAGGTCACGTCGCGGAGATAGAGTTTACAAATGGACACAGAGCGGAGAGTTCCCAGCCAAGCCGCTTTGTACCGAGTGCGGAGAAAAATTTGACGGATCGTCGATCACATGAAGCGAACCCAGATGTGTTCTACTCGGCACCGGCGTCACTGGAGCGCTCCTACAGTCTTATATACAACAACTCAATTGTTTCTGGACCAAACGTAAATCTCAATCAAAGTAGAGCTCCAGATGGCGTTCCATACGATAAACTAGCAGCCAGTGGCATTGATGCCAGTGTTAACATCACCAAGTTTAATGACGCTGACCTTAACAATATTAACTTGGAAACAGGTTGGGTGGACAATAAAGATCATCCAATGAAGCAAGCCGGTCTGGGAGAAGAAAATCTGACCAATTCTTCCTCAGGTTCCCTCACTGAGAGCCCATCAGGGCTGGACGTGACCACTGAGGCCAGTATGGCATTCAGCAAGATCTCTCCAATGGTTGACCCCTTGACTATTGATGAAAAATTTCTAGATGGTTTTGATGAGAGGTCAGCGAAACAAGCTACTTACAAACCTACAACAACTGTTGATAGTATGTCCTTATCTAGTGGACTAGGTCAGCCACGACAAAACTCAGAAATCAATAAATGGCCAAACACTGAACATCTCACTGATCAAAGAGAAACCGCGGGTGATTATGTGGGGCTGCAAAAGGCCTTTGATGAGTTGGGTGAAGTGGTTCAGAGCTCAGAAGAACCACTCAGTGGTTTATCTTGGAACCATCATCCCTTGCTGCCAGGTACAGCTAACCTCGGTGAAACCATCCAGGGAGTCGAGAGAATCTTCCCAGCTATATCAGAGGATTTCCTTGCAGACGCCAGTGCCGAGAAGTTTGTGGCAGATCCAAACCATCTGCAAAACAGTACGAGCAACGGCAATCAAACTGTTTTGTCTTTACCAAAGATCAGATCTGACACAAATCTATTCCCGCCAGCAACTGAAAGAATTGCTGAGAAAGATGTTACAATGGAATATTTTACAAGTGTCGAAAATGCAACTATGGCTACACCAGCTATTGATGAGAACATCAAAAGTTTAGCCAACAGCCTTTCCTCGCCACAACCGGCAGATACAGACTACAAACGTCTAGAACAACAATTCTCCGTCCCTGATCCGTGGCGTTTTCCATCTGGTCCTGGCTCCGACACTTTAAAGTCCAGTAACTCCGACTTGGAAGCGTCAGAGATCCTGGAGCTGGCAGACAAGCAGCCCGTATTCTCATTGCCAGTCTCTCCAGTACCCCCAGTCTCTCTGATATCTCCAGCTTCCGCGATATCCCAAGACTCACCGCTCTCCCAATCATCTCCTGAATCATCTCCCCTTCCACTGAAACCACTGCCTTCTCAAAGACCAGATCTCAAGGTACAAACATCTGTAACCAGCGACATATTGTCTCAGTCCCGTCCCCTGGCGTCCCGACTCCATGCTGTAGAACAACTTACAGCCGGGAAAGAGTTTGAGGGTAAAAAATCAATCGTTGCTAAACTGGAAGCCATTATGAAGGAGCTCGTGAAAAAGTTAAACTTGAATCAGGCTATTAACACGACGTTTGGGAAGGTTAGAAATTCGACAGAGTCACCTATTCTCACCACAAGAACTGCGGACGAGATATCAGGACCTCTTGGTTTCATTGATCGAAATGAATCAAAAGGTACCAATGTGGATGGTGACCTTTTCAGCTTTGAGTACCCAGATTTTTACCCGGCAAATCTCAGCGATGACATCGACAGCAATAAAAGATTACTTGAGTTATTGTCTCAGAAGTTAAATCAAAATTCTGCACTGAACTCTGACATTGTTAGCATCACACAACCGACAGATTTCGCCTCGGATAATGCAAAAGTTTCACAAACAGATAATAACAGAAATCTTTTAGCACGTGAAGAATCTGAACTCCAAAACCTGAACCAGGACTTGGTTACTCAACAACTAAATGAAACTCAAGCCGATCCAAGAGGGCGAGGGAAACAGTTAACGTATTTTCCCGGGTATGGGCACCGGTCAACACCTGATGTTGCACAGACATTGTCCACTGAGTCCACAACACCCACCGGGAAGTTGGTCGAGAAGTCAGTGATGTTACCGACACTGGACACGTCCAGAGACTATGACACTGACGCTTCAGGTGTCAGTTTAAATTCAGAGAATACCATCTCTGCAGGAAATCCACATGGCAATTATGGGACAATTCAAGTTGAAGAAGCCGAAGTCTTAGGTAACAAAAACGACTGGCCTGTCATGAATGTGAGGGAAAAGTTAGACGATGCAAATAATGGAAAAGGTTTACTTGGGGCTGGTGGCACAGTTGCTGGGGACGATTTATACAAGAGATACAACTCAAATGGACTGAGCTCTGCTGATGGTGTTATTGATGGCTCCGGTGATACCACTCAACAATCTCCCCCTTCCAATTACCAAAACTATCTATTTCCAGCATTTGATAAGATCAGGGAGTATGTACCACAAGCCACTTCACGATCATATGAGAGATCTGATTTGAACCTGGGTGACGCGAGAAGTCGACAGGACATTGGATTTCCCGACAAGGGTGGACAAAACATAGTGATCGATCAGAGATCACCTACTACACCTGACAAAATGTCGTTTTCAAAAAAGTATGCTGAGTGGCAAGAATTACTCTCGCATAATCTCGGGGCGGATATAGGAGATAGATTGGAAATGGAACACTCCATTCCTAGAACAGATGAAAGAATGGCATCCTTTACAGAGAAAGGCCAGCCGCTTGCCAGTAAAGATTCTCAGCATCAGAGCTATGGAACACAGATTCGGAGCAGGCCAGAAATTGCCCCGTCAGCCGGGGATATTACTCTACCAGAAGGTCTTGAACCGTTCGCAGATTTCTTTCCTTACCAAGACGATCAGATAATGGACTTTTATCCCGGCTTGGTTTATGACAGTTCCAAATTGTATGACAAATATGAACCGATAAACTGGGGATACGGGGGCAGCGATATAAATAACTTTAAAAGTGTTTACCCTGGTGTGCAGGATTCTACCAATCATGTGGGCTCTGTTAAACTGAGAGAGGGAAATTCACCTCTGTCACCAAGCAACTATTTTGACTCTTCTAGAGGGGAAATAACTCATGAAGATCCACTTAAGTTCTCAAACGAAAACGAGTTGCCTCGCTTGATCCAGGCGGAAATTTGGTCGAAGAAACAACAGTTTCCAACCTGGCATGGTCCGCGTTCACAATCTCAAAACCAGAAACAGCGCGGGATCCAGAGCCTGACTAATGCGCAGCAGGAATATACACTTCAGAAGCTTGAAGCTCCTCTCTCAGATGGTATATCTGGATATGATTCTGTGAGACCGACGGAAGCCAGCTCACTTTCCGATGTCACAAATTTACTTCTATCCAGCCACAATGTGGTCAGTGATGAGCCTGCTTTGCCTGACGAAGCCGATGATACAAAACGCCAAAAGCCTGAAAATTTATCTATTTTATCAAAGGAAATTGACAAGGAGTTGAATGGCAGTAAACAGTTGCTTCCAGACACTGGTTCAGTAAAATTTCTTTCTATTGACGTGAGCAGTAATAATCTTAGCAATAGCAATCTTAGCAGTATCGACATTAGCAGTAAAAATGTTAACATTGCACCGCTACAAATAGAACAGCCAAAGATAAAGGTTAACGGAGACAGCACTAGAGATAACATTTTACTTCAAGAACGTCAGGCAGAGGAGAAAACCTCTAGCAAAGATCTTCCCCAAAGTAGCGAGTCATCCCTGAAACTTCCAGCGCCGTTTGTGGCATTCCAGAAAAAGAGACCAAACTCGGTTCAGTTTTCCAGCCTTATTCTCAATATCTCCAACTTCTCAGGCAAGAGTTCACTTCACCACAAGAACACATCACACTTGAATTCGTTACTTGGTCCATCTGTCGGGCCGAGCAGTTCTCTCCAACCGTCGAGAAATGCGGACAGTGTGGATACTAGCACCCGGATGGACGGGTCACATCAGGTAAACACCAGCAAAAGGTCAGAGGTCACAGCCTCGGAAAATCTGACTCCGATCAGCAGTTACCATAGCAACCATCCTAAAGCCCTGGTGGTCGAAGCGTTAGGGAACACGGCTGGGAAGAGGCCATTGCTTCATCGGGCTGAACCTCAGAATGGTGAGTAAAGTATTTCTCGTTAAATTTGGTTTTTTCTTTTCTTTTTTAATTTTTTTTAAGTGGATAAACAGGGGAAAAAATATACCCTCTCAGTTTCTTCCCATTAATTTCCAGAGCCATTTTGCAAAGATTGACGGATTCCCAAGGTCGCGAAAAAACTTGTTGTGGTCTGTTAAAGATTTTCATCTTCTTATAGGAACTGTAAAGCTTTAGATAAAGAAACATTTATAACTTACCGTCGTTTAATTTCACAACGTACATTCATCGGCACTTCTGACCCAAGTTTGAAAATGACAAAAAGTTTCGGATTGTGCTTCTTGTTTTCAAACTATGGCTGTATTTTTTTTTTCAAAATTTTTATATAAAATGTAAAAAAGGAAACGTAAATGAGTGATGATTTCGAGTGCAGAAAAGTGAAAAGTATAGTTTGACTTGCGTGGGTTTTTTCGTTTTTTTTTTTTGGTTTTTTTTTTTTTTTTTGGTTCCATTCATATTTTCCATAAAAGAGAGGATTCTAGCCTCTTAACAATCTGATTAGCGTGTTAAAAGAGAGTCACAGACATACAGATAGATAGACAAACAGAGAGAGAGAGAGAGAAGGGAGAGATAGAAGAGAGAGAAAGAAAGAGAGAGAGAGAGAGAAGAAAGAGAGAAAGAGAGAGAAGAGAGAGACAAAGAGAGAGAGAAGAGAGAAAGGAGAGAGAGAGAGAGAGAGAGAGAGAGAGAGAGAGAGAGAGAGAGAGAGAGAGAGAGAAAGAGAGAGAGAGAGCGCACAAATCAAAGCAAACCAACTTCTTTTCGCCGGTCAAAACTTCATGTTTATCTTTCTCCAGACTTGCCCACCTCTCCTGCAACCCTTTTAAGTTTTGTTACCTCTCACTTTCCCTTTTTCCTTCACATTATTTTTCTTCCTCCGCATATCTATTTTCTCTGCGCAGTTCCCAAAATCTCAGCGTACAAGGCTCAAGATTTCAGCCTGCGTCAGCCATCAGCCAGCGAGAGTAGTGCTGGCAACAAGAAGATTCTTACCACTGGCTCCAGCAGCGATAGCTCTCTCTACAACTTCCCCACTGCTACCACCAACATCAACAGCAACTACACCAGCGAAGCCTTCAGCAACCTCAGTACCAGCAGCAGCAGCAACCTGACAGCACCACTATCAGGAGATGCTGATAATCTCCAATCCTTGTTGCCCCCGCTACCTGTGTTCCCCACCGTGAGAGCCAGGGCAGCAATGTCAGCGGTTCTCACAACCCACTTTGGGCCCACAAAGGATAGGATGATTCCCTTCGACTTGGAGCTTTTGGGTGAGCGTGTTTTAAGAACCTATGCAGAACTTAGATCTAAGATACATCGACTAGATCTCATGTCCTTTGGAGTTTTGGAAATGGGTATGCAAACGTTGATGTCCAGTAAAATTAATGGGGCACTCTAAGAAATTTTAGAATCTTTGATGAGTATTTTAACCACTTTTGGTAAAAACTTAATGGGAAACTCTGGGAAATTTTAGAATCTTTGATGAGTATTCTAGTCACTTTTGAAAAAAACTTCATTTCATCTTTCGAAAAAAAAAATATTATAAACGTCATGCTTTTTCATTTCTAATTATATCACAATGAACGACGAACGACTAGTTAATATTTGAAAAATTTAAATAAGCCCATATCTATCTATCGATCTATCTATCTATCTATCTATCTATCTATCTATCTATCTATCTATCTATCTATCCATCTATCTATTTATTTATCTATCTATCTGTCCATCTATCTATCTATCTTTCTATCTCTTTATATATTTCTCAGTTTATCTGGGTTGTTTTTTTTTAATTTATCCTTTAATCTATTCTTTAATATTTACCTTTACTTGTCTACCTCTTTATCTATCGATCTATCCTTTTATGTATCCCGTTAATTACATTCCTTTAGACACTCTCTCTCTCTCCTCACCAGATCTGGGAGACAACTATGACAACACATCCGGGACATTCATCTGTACAGTGCCCGGAACTTACGTCATATCCCTCCATTTGATGGCGCATCCAGGGGCAAAGGTCAACGCTCGGGTGCATGTAAACTCTCGACCAATCGCTGCTCTGTGGGCAGACGACAATGGCGGCGCTGGGTTCTACCCGTCCAGCTCCACCCACACGCTGACCCACCTGGACTTCGGTGACCAGGTCTATGTGATGCTGGTGGACGCTGGATATGGCGACAGCTGGGTCCACGCCAACTACAACGGCTTCTCTGTGTATCTCTTGTATGAAGATCTTCTTCCGTTTTAGTTAGACTCGCCTCTATTTGAAATTCACTCAATGTACCTGTAACCTCTAACTCTACAAATTGCACAAATTTCTGTCTCTTTTGATTTAGACTTTATTCCCTCTGTCTTTATTACATGTAACTGATTTTTTCCCTTTCTTCCGGTCATTTTACGGTACATTCCATTTTTATTCTATCTTAAGTTTTCTTTGTTCTGCATGATTGCACATATTGCCGCTTAGATCAAAGAGGATTCGCCTTTACTCTTCTGATTTTAATTTCTCTAGGGCTTAAACAGATTTTGCTTTATTTCTATTACGCCCTTCTTCGTGCAAATAAGGAAAAAATTGCATTTATTTCTGGGGAAGGGGGGTTGAATTCTCATTTTAAAAAATTATATAAAGTGAAATTTTTTGGTCTATTACATTCCGATTAGAGATTATTTCATAATTTATACATTTTTTTTTTATCTCAATACAGAACGTTGTTGAATTTTCTTTTCGATGCGATTGAATTTGCCACAATCGGAATCGATGTGCCTTTGAGCTTTTTTCAGATCCTTCAGTTTGAAACTTAACTTTGTGATGCTGATCAATGTTTTTGTTTCCCTTCTATAAACTTTGCTGTACGGAGTTGTCTCAAAGCACCCTTAAACCTATGTGATACAGAACTAAAACTCTTTTTTTTTTCAATCGACTTTTCTATTTGGGTCTGACGTCAATTTTGAATCTGTAATTTTATATTATCAATTTAACATATAAATGTTTCACTTTGTAAATTTCGTCAGTATTATAACAAAATCGTGCTTTCCGTTCAATATTCAACCCTAAGAGAACCAACACACATTTTATGATTTCCTTTCTTGCCACAAATTTCACACCAATGTATATTCTTGAGACGTAAATCTACCTCCCTCTCTCTCTGTCTCTGTCTCTGTCTGTCTGTCTCTCTCTCTCTCTCTCTCTCTCTCTCTCTCTCTCTCTCTCTCTCTCTCTCTCTCTCTCTCTCTCTCTCTCTCTCTCTCTCTCTCTCTCTCTCTTTCTCTCTCTATCTATTTATCTATCTCTCTAGCTCTCTCTATCTATCTATCTATCTATCTATCTATCTCTCTATATATCTATCTATCTATCTCTCTCTCTCTATCTATCTATCTATTTATCTATCTCTCTAGCTCTCTCTATCTATCTATCTATTTATCTATCTCTCTAGCTCTCTCTATCTATCTATCTATCTATCTATCTCTCTCTCTCTCTCTCTCTCTCTCTCTCTCTCTCTCTCTCTCATTACAAATCCATTTCAACCTTTTGAAAAGACTTTTGGACGTACGGTGGATACAAGCTACAGAGTTGTCCTGATAATGTTATACTCCCTGCTAATTTTAGGAAGAATGTGGTTCTAGCAAAGTGATTTATGTATCACTGCTATAACGTTTTGAGTCTTGGCTTTCTCTCTCTCTCTCTTTCTCCATCCCTCTCTTTTTTTTTCGCTCTCTCTATCTCTCTCTCTCTCTCTCTCTCTCTCTCTCTCTTTCTCCATCTCTCTCTTTTTTTTTCGCTCTCTCTCTCCTTCTCTCTTATATCTCTTACTGCATATTTATCTTGTCTCTCTCATTCTATTTTTACACGTCGACATGAAATCTGATTATCTGTTTTCGTCTAACCCTCTCTTTTTCACACCTCCTCACTCTATTTCTTTCCCTCGGTTGCTCTCTTTCTATCAAATCATTATCAATCCCTTGTATGCTTAAATAGCTACATCTAACTTTGTCAAACCCAACTCTTCTATTTGTATAACTTTCTCCCATTCTACTTTGCAGTTTGTTTAGCGTTTCTTTACACCCAAACGTGTATTACTTAGATCTGATAATGACTACTGTTTAGATGTCCTGTATCAAAGGAATTATTCGCACATTCTCCACGCCGCAACTGTTCAGTCTGTTCAGGCCAATGGGGAGAGTCATATTGACGGACCCATATTTTGCTTTTCAGATTGGTATGTCTTGGTGGTCTCTTCTATAATTATGGTCTTGATTTGCAAGGTGCATGTTTGATCCCACGCTATACCGCTTTCATTTCTTGTATCTCCACCTCTGTCGTGTTATCAGTCAGCCTGACAGTCTTGAGGTTTCTACTGGTCTGTTATTCTTCTGTTTTATTAGAGATCATGTGAGTCGGTCGATCCTTCTATCTGATTTTGTCTGTCCGAGTCTTTATCTTTGCATTACTCTCTCTAGATATTTACTATACACTAATAAAATGTTGCTCTCTCTCTCTCTCTCTCTCTCTCTCTCTCTCTCTCTCTCTCTCTCTCTCTCTCTCTCTCTCTCTCTCTCTCTCTACTCTCTCTCTCTCTCTCTCTACTCTCTCTTCTTCTTTTCTCACTCTTTCTTTTTTACATTTGTTCACTTCCTGTTTTTACCTTTATCTATATCAATATCTATCTATCTATATAGTTGTAGACGAACTTATCTCAAAGTCTCTCTCTCTCTATTATATAACTATTAGTCTATCTATCTATCTATCTATCTATCTATCTCTTTATATATATATATTTATGATTACTTCCCTGATCAGTCAGTTTCGTTAAGACAAACAAAATTCTCAGCTTTAAGGCTTTAAAGAACAATTTACCTGTACCCATGTATGTATCAATCTTCCTTGTTCGGATTGGCGATCATTAACATTAAATCAGCATGAATGAAAATAAAATTATTTTAAAAAACAAACCTTGGCTGTGCGTTATAAGAGTTCATTACGAAACAGATTGAAATCAATCGAGAGAGAGAAGAAGCGCGAAAAAATAGAAAAATAAAATTTTGAAAATTATGACAAAGGCGAATAAATTTGCTGCTGGTTGATAAGGTAGGCAAATAAAGTAGAGAGTAATATACTTATCAAAAGCCAGAGAGGTCAACCATCTTAGAGACGACAGAAGGAGAGAAACACACTTGAAACTAATTGCATAAGTCGACAATGAAGTAGGATCAATCCAGTCTTAAGATCCTCATCAACTAAAATCGGAAAGTGCAAACAGCTTACATAAAGAATCAGAGACAAGAAATATTAACTGTGACTGACTTTGATAGGCATTGCTTGGTGGGTTTTTTTTTTTTTTTGTTCTTTTAACAAATCATATTCCATCTGGATTTTCATCTGATCAAAAGGGGGATTTCCCGTTATCGATATTTTCCGAGGCATGGTGTTCTCGATTTTCTGTTACTGAACGATAAAATTTTCTATAAGAACCTATTGAAGGGAATCGTCGCTGTGGTCGGCTTGTGTCATGTCTGGAAGGGTTCTTAAATGATAATGCA
Organism: Elysia crispata; assembly: GCA_033675545.1. Lineage (NCBI taxonomy): Eukaryota > Metazoa > Mollusca > Gastropoda > Plakobranchidae > Elysia > Elysia crispata. Next base: position 110,368 of record JAWDGP010005963.1, read on the forward strand.
AAGTTCTGCCGATTGATATCCAATTTGACCAGTGAAGTTTATGTTGAGCTGTAAACATTTAACACCCCCGTCTACCTTTTTTTTTTCTAATAGTTTAAGACACTTTGGACCTTTAAAACGCAAGTCATTATTTCGAATTATTAAGATTTCCATAAAGTCAAAGTTTTTTTTTTTTTTCAAAGAGTTGAGGAAAAAGTGCCAGTTCCTAAATTAAAAGCCTACTCGTTTGATTTCATGAAACAGACAAAAATTTTCAAGTAGTAGATATTAACTTCAAATCCTAGTACAAAATATAAAGATCCACAAAACAATCCTACAGGGAGGGGAAAGAAACAGGAAGGCAGAGAAAGAGATGGGAGGAAAACATCACAGAGTGGACTGGAAAGGCTTTGAGTGACAATCAGAGGAGGGTGCTCTCTCTCTCTCTCTCTCTCTCTCTCTCTCTCTCTCTCTCTCTCTCTCTCTCTCTCTCTCTCTCTCTCTCTCTCTCTCTCTCTCTCTCTCTCACTCTATCTTTCTATCTATCTATCTATCTATCTATCTATTTCTGTATATATATTTAAAATCGGTAGTGGTCTCATAGCCACATTAACTGCAGGAACAGTTCACTTTGATCACCAGGAAAGGAGTTCATGTTTCTTTGCAAGTTCTGTACGCATAAAAATGAGCACCGCAGAGACATAGTGAAAAGGGAGGGGAGCAGGACAGGTGCCGAATCGCCATGTTACCTTGGGATCGGCGATAGGCCTTGAGGATTGAAGGTACAGGTAGACCCTACGTACAAGGAAGAAGAGGGGAGGGTTCGGGTAATAGGGCACAGACAAGATGATGTAGATTCGCTGCTAGGTATATTCCATTAATAATGAACAAAAAAATAAATAAATAAATAAATAAATGCATGTCCCTTACCGGTCAACACGATAAGCGACTAGCATAATGAATCACCTGGGAATTCACAGGAAATCGAAACTGGACACAGTTATTTAGTGGCCTTTTCTCTCCTTTCTGCCCCCCCGTCTCTCTCTCTCTCTCTCTCTCTCTCTCTCTCTCTCTCTCTCTCTCTCTCTCTCTCTCTCTCTCTCTCTCTCTCTCTCTCTCTCTCTTTCTCTCTCTCACTCTCTCTCTCTCTCTCTCTCTCTCTCTCTCTCTCTCTCTCTCTCTCTCTCTCTCTCTCTCTCTCTCTCTCTCTCTCTCTCTCTCTCTCTCTCTCTCTCTTCTGTCCTGTCTCCTATTTATTCAATGAAAAATCTCTGAATTTGTTCAAAATAAAAATTGTAGCTAAGGCGCCGAATGAAAAACTAATTTTATTGTTTATTAAAATCAGATTTATCCATTTATGATCTATAACTCACATGGCGATTTTATGCCAGGGTTTGTAAGAGCGTGGGCTGGAAGGTCAAGCATAATATCAAATTCTGCATCGTGTTTTGATGTAGACTGGACTCGCGTACAAAATGGAAACAACACCTACATATTGCACTATGTTTTCTCCAACGGTCCAGTAAAACTGTCACACAGCATAGTCTCACCAAAGAGAAATATGTACATTTTGATTGAGTTTGGACTGAAACCGAACGTGATAATGTTCAGGTTTCTAGAAGCCATGTTCACTGCAACTATGATGTTCAATAAGCAAATCTATTTTAATTTCAAAATTAGAAAGGGGCCTTGTGCAGTGCATGTTTATGCCAATTACAATTTTCCTTTTGGGGGTGAAGGGCTAAGCCGTTAGTTTATCAATACATGAAATTGATATTGAATATTTCTCATCCACCTTTGTCCTAAACTGAGACTGCGAAATATCGAGTTTAAACACTTCGGATCGATGGATGAGAAATATTCAATAGTTCCTCATGCGAATATCCATTCTCCATGCGTTTTAACAGCCCCTTAACCTCCTGATCAAAGGAGATAAGATTAAAAGAAAGACCAAGCTGAAATTATACAGGTCGCTCGTAAAATCAATACTTGTCTACAACTGCGGCACCTGGGCACTGACAAAATCTGAAGAAGAAAAATTAAATGCATTTCATCGTAAACAGCTAAGGAAAGTTCTCAACATCAAATACCCCGTTAAAATCACAAATTCATCTCTTTACAACAAGTGCGAGGAACACCCCCTTTCTATTTATATACTTGAGAACAGGTGGCGCCTTTTCGGGCACATACTTAGAAGAAATATTGAAATACCTGCTAATAAATCAATGAACAGCTATTTCGCCACACACGGAAAAAGTTTCGGGGCCGCCCTTTAACAACACTACCAGTCGTCCTCAACAAAGACCTATCAAGACTACAAGAAAACACACTACAACTCACAACTAGGGAAGACCTCGAACACCTAAGATGCATCGCCCAGAACAGACAGCAATGGAGAGAACTGTCGACGAGAATCCGAAAAGCTGCCGAAGCGCCCCCGTCGGACGACTGAGACGCGGAAGGCCCTAAGTCAGTAAGTCAAGTAACCTCCTGAATCAAGGTACATGCTGTATTAGTTAGAGAACCTAACGCACTCTCAACCTCTCTATTAATTGCATTTACTTCTGGTTGGCTCTGTACCCCTTTGTTACAGTTCCTACTTTCTCGCTCAACATACCTGGGAGAGACAGACCTACAATATACACTGGCTGTCCTCCAGTTACTGTGTTGTAAGTACTAACTATGCCAGCCTCAAGGATGTCCCCTGTCTCTAACACAAATGGCAGCCCCTGTTCTCCCTGTAATGAGAGTCCCTCCCCCTCGATGCCGAATGCACACGCTGGAGCCACAGAACCTGTTCCACAGCAGAGAATAAAACTGCTGGTGGTCCAGTTCCATTCCCTAGTTTACATCCTGCTACCTGATCTAAGCCAGCCTGGTAAAAACGCGTCACTAGACTAGGCTCTGTGGCTTCACGCGCCCAAGCCACTTGTCCTCCCGTCCAGTCAGGTAGTGAGTCTGTCTATCCCGCGGACATGCCGCCCACTGATGTACCGACTTCCCTGCTCTTGACAGAAATTGTCTAAAAGCAACCAAGCCATCTCAGTTTTATCTCCCTCAAAGCTAAACCTTCAGCGGAGGACGCTACATGTTTCCCCAAAACTCAACACCCCGCACTTCCCGGCATCGAGTAGACCAATTTTAATGCCGGTCCAGTCAAAGTTAAGTGGAGGGATTTTCCCCCTTTCCTCCTCATTCAATAACAATAATTCTGCGCGCAGATTACATTGTTATAGGAAGGAATACCAATCTGAGCTACCATCATACTCAGAGGTCCTGTAGCTGTTTTTAAATCCAGATTGGCTTCCTGAGGTCCTTGCCGCATCTTATGCTCCCTAAAGGAATATTCTCTATCACCTTCCCCATATCGAGACCGGCCATGTCTAACCGCATGATAGATCTCTGATATTGGTATCACGAAATTATCATCATCATTGATTCCCCCAGTCTCCGGAACATGATGGTGATATCAGCATGATAGATCTCTGATATTGGTATCACGAATCATTGATTCCCCCAGTCTCCGGAACATGATGGTGATATCAGCATGATAGATCTCTGATATTGGTATCACGAATCATTGATTCCTCCAGTCTCCGGAACATGATGGTGATCCTGGGGAAACACCTGCTCGTCTACTAACGATCCCGTTTCAACTCAGCCTCTTATCCCAAGTGTGAAAGTAGAACTCCAGCCCAGGTAACATTGGTAAATACCTCCATGACTGCAGGTATATCATCCCTATGGCCTCCGAAATTTTCGACTACCTCTTCACTGAAGCCATCAAAATAAATTGGCAGCAACTGCGTCAGCAGATACATTGAGAGGGGCGAAACCATCCTTAGAGACCTATCCCTCCCTTTAAACATCTGTCTTGCTCTATCCTCATCCTCCTTTATCCCACTTCCCACTTTTCATAAGGTTCTTCAGAACTCAGGGAGCCTGCCGACAGTCCTCACGTGGATTCCAATGACCATGTTCCCTTCTCAATGATTGGAGTTATCCTTCTTTGGATCATCTTCAGTTAAATGCCTCCCTGAAGCTAAGTCCACTTCATGAGGCGGGCCTAGTAATTAGTCAAGGCATAGAGATTTATTTCAGGCCAGATCCATTATCCAATCACGACCAAAACGAAAAAAAAATAAATCCTCTCACCCTGTTCTTTTTTAACTGAAAAAAGGTTTTGTCAGAATCGATAAGTTCAATTTTTTAATTTTTTTTCTTGCTTTTCTTGTGACAAGATCCAGAATCTAGATCTAGATCTAACTTTGAAAACCTGGTACTAGAAAGCCACTTCGCTGTCATCATGACGAAGCTTTTAATTACCGGCGGAGAATGGCACAGAAATCTATTCTTGGATGAAGTTATGGCGTTGATTCAGTCAGTGGTAAAATAGACTAACATTTTCTTTCCGCTGCAAAGCAATACAGTTATTGTTCTCATCAGTTGAGCATCTACTACGCCTGGCAGTAGCGATGTTGTTATTGTAGATAAACATGAAGAAAATAAAAAAAAAAAAATCTGACTACGTTGGCAAGTCTTGCTTCTAAAGAAAAAAAAATTAAACCATCACAAGTGAAAAGGTTGTCTGTCTCTACGCCATCCCGTTTGGAAGTTTTGCTGCAATTCAATTAGACATTTAGGGCTGCTGAGTATAATAGAAGGTATGTGAAGACTGGAGAAGCTTGTAACAAGACTGTCTCAGTGATTTAAAAAACCCAGTATCATTAGATAATTATGAGAATTAAAGATAAAGAGAGAGACAAGTATAGAGGTACTTGTTCATAAAGCGACAACGAGTTTTTAGGTAGAAATGTTTCCAAAGAATCCCTTTTGTCGCTGAACTTCTAACCATGTGTGATCGAACTTTTCTTTTTTTTATAGTTTGGTTCCCTCCATCAAGTAATTCTTTTTTCTATCTTTTCCTCAATTTCATGTTCACAGGCTGACTATCTTTATTTCTGCATAAGTTCTACAAGAGAAATTCTCTATTGGATTTTCCAATGGCCACCGAAAAAAACTTAACATTCCGGTTAAGTTATGATCAGCCTCCATGTTTGCTGCACAATTAAGAGTATGGCAACCAATAGATTTTTTTTGTTTCTCTTTGCTTTAAACAAAAAACTTGATTACTCTGTCTGCTAGGTCTGGATGTATAGTTTACTTTTCAATCCAGGCATGTCCGTGTGAAACAGAACGAGCCCAGCCCCACAGCTATTTTAAAGGATTATGAGGAATATCGCATCCTAAATCAGGGTTTAATATTCATAGTGCTATGTTTAGGCTTTTATAACCCGGCAAGATAGCCACCTTCATCAAACTACTTGAAAATAGCTGACATTGTGCAGCCCCACCAAACTCCCGAGCCAAGCGACACAGCTGCTGGCAACAACAAGTTTCATGGCGGGTAAAGGTTAAATTCAGCTTTGAATGATACTTTAAAACTTTTTTGAAGCATCAAAACTCAAGGTTAAATTAAATGTTTGTTGAGGACAAAGTGTGCCTGATGTGTAAAGATTGCACCAAACTAATCGATGCCTCTCGATTTTGCAAAGGTAGGTCCGAACCCAGTGAGTTCTACTCAGAGGCCACGTGGTACAAGATTTGGCGCGCCTGCTCCGCGTCTCTCTCGTCCACTTGAACGCCAACTACAGGTATGTACAGACGTCTTTTGGTTTTCTTGTAAAGCTAGATTAAAACTTAGATCTAGAGCTGGAAATAACGCTACAGTCCATGAATGTAATCTCAAAGTTTAATGCTTTCTATTCTAATTTAATTAATTGTTTTCATAAGTGAAACACTCACAAATATTATAAGTAGAAATTGAATGTCAAACAAATCTCCAAAATTGCTAAATGAATGTCTAAGATCCAAGATCTAATAGGTAAATAGTATCTGCATTGTAGCAAATAACTATGTGGGAAAGATATCCGACTAGAGCTGACATTCATGCACCCCGCTGTACAATATTACATCAAAGCATTTCACTTAAAGCCTTAGGCGCCAGTGATAAGAGATTTCTCTGATGTACGACCTCTTAACGTAAATAAAGAGCAATTCAGACATATAAGCTCTAGGTGAATATCTTCCATACAACTGTATGACATCGGGAGCATTTTTTTTTTTTTTTTTTTTTTTTTTTCCGATTTTTAACCTCTCTTCTTGCTAGTTTTTATGCCTAAAAAAGCTGACGGCTTAGATTCTACATAGAACATATACTCCTCAAAAGTCAATCAGCCCTTCGGCATTGAATTTTTTTTCTGTACCTTTCCTTAACCAAAGTATATATCAGCTGGATCCCTCTATCATTTCATGGCACGAATGATCTGGAGCCAGTGTAAGTTTAAAGTTCCCTTTTTCCCACCGACCCGAGAGAAAGTTTTGCGACTACTCGCAAAAACTTACATCGGCTCTTTCGAAACATGTGTAGTCTAAAAAAAAAAAAAAAACCAAAGGAAAAAATGAAAAAACAAAATGAATAAATCAAAGCTTTTGCTTGCCTCTCTTATGCTTGACCCGGGCAACGAGGGCCTAGCCTTTATCCACCGAAGTCCCAGCGCATGCGCACAATTCCGAACCTGCAGGCACTAGGCCTACGTTCTGATTGCGAAAATGACGTAGATCTAGATAAGGGGGAGGGTCGTCTCATTTACTAATTACTGTAATCGCGACGACTTTCACGACCTAAAGTTCATTAATCTTGGCAAAAGAAACATTAAAAGACAAAGAACAGTCTCAACGGGAGTTGAGCCGTTAGTACCAATCGACCGCATAAGTTCAATAGTCTCCGTCAATTATTTCCAAGATCTCTTATCTATGTGTTTAGACCGATAAAATCTAATTTCTATGAAGATTTAAATATTGGGGGGGAAAATACAAGTGACCCGGTGTTTTGAAATAATTAAGAATGTTAACTTCTTTGATAGATTCTAGTGTATAACCTGATCACCTTTATTTTATTTTTTTTTATGGAGAGCGCCTCAATCTCTATCTCAATCTCTATTATTGTTATTATTATTATTATTTTTTTTTAAATATATTACAATTATTGGCTTACTACTACTACTACTACTACTACTACTACTACTACTACTACTACTACTACTACTACTACTACTACTACTACTACTACTACTGCTACTGCTACTGCTACTGCTACTACTGCTACTACTACTATTACTACTACTACTACTACTACTACTACTACTACTACTACTACTACTACTACTACTACTACTACTACTGCTGCTGCTGCTGCTGCTGCTGCTACTAATGATTATTATTATTATTATTATTATTATTATTATTATTATTATTATTATTATTATTATTATTATTATTATTATTATTATTATTATTATTATAATCATAAATATTTGATGACTATGATGGTGCAACTTTCGAAGTATTCATGTGGACTAAAGATATAACTATTCTTTGTTGGCAGGACGTCACCACAGCACACTACAAACTCAAAAAATCCAAACAATATGATGCGCCTCAGAAACGGACGGGGATTACAACCCCCAATGCCAAAACAAAATGCAGAAATGACTTTTGTACCGACACCAGGCCATTTCGACCCGATGCAGGTAAGTGTTTATAGAGTAGTGGGTGAACATGCTCTATCTCTTTCCCTCTGCCTCTCTGTTTTTCTGTCACTGTCTGTCCGTCTCCCTCTCTGTTTCATTGGCCCTCTCTCTCTCTCTCTCTCTCTCTCTCTCTCTCTCTCTCTCTCTCTCTCTCTCTCTCTCTCTCTCTCTCTCTCTCTCTTCCCCCCCCCCCCCAACCCCCTTTATCCCCTTCCCTCCCTCCTTTCTAGCTCAACACCGTTAGCCTTTAAAGAATTTTCCTCTGGTCATTTAGGGCTAGAAAATCTGGCAACCCTTAAAGTGAAAATGGCTGTGCCCTTGGATTTACGAATTAGAAACGTAGCGTGCCTCAGTTTGGATTCCTTGTGGCTCTTACCAATAAACTTAAAACCTATCAATTACAGTGTTGAAATCAGTATCGGAATAAAGGCAGAGATAAGATTAGATCTCTCAAAAAGTTTTACGTTTGAAACTTTGGCATTACGTTATCTAGATTCTAGATCTAGATAAGATCAGTCGGCAATTTCTAAATCTATATATGAAATGCCCCCCCCCCTTCCCCCAAAATAATAAATAAATAAATAAAAATAAGTAAAATATAAATTAATTAATCCATTACGTAATTTGCCTGCATCCAGCATGTGAAAGTTTACAAGATCTAGATCTAGCATGGCAGTGCCTTGCAGAAGTGACCTCAAGAGAAAAATTCGTAAAAAAAAACATATGTGTATATATATATATATATATATATATATATATATTATATATATATATATATATATATATATATGTATATATCAGCTCTTTTCCACTCTCGTCTACACAAATTCTAAACCTAGATGCTGTGGTTGGGTACTCGCTTAACTAACTCAGCACTGGCTCCTATCAAACGAGTTGCTTGAGTTAATTCTCGCTGTTATGTTACCTGTGGACACTTTTTCAAATGAGGACCATTACTTCAGTCTTATTCTCACCCTTTCTTTCTGCTTCTTCTTCAAGAATGCTTATTTAGGATATCAAATCATAAAGTCATAATGATTCTATGAGAAGATTTTGACAGGCTTCTTGGAAATGGGAATTCATAGAAGAAAAATGCTAACATAATCAATAAACGGTCAACCATTGAAATCAATCACACCATTTATAAATTATAACATATAAAGTCAGAGAAATGTAGATTATGTGGGAGCAACCTTGGTCATTAAAATGTCATGGGAGCATCATTTACTTAGACAATTTGCAGAAAAGCTAACAGCTAAACTTTGACAGAAATTTATCTATAATCTTTGAGAAAGCTGTTCACTCAAAGTAATTATCTTTGAGCATGTTTTAGTGTATGGACCACCAGACAAATGTTGCCCCTGAAAAAGTTGAAATGTTTCAGAGAAAAGAATGCTGGTTTTTGAAAACTACAACATAAAAGTTACATACATGCCAAAACAACTGAGTTATTAAATGAAAGGACGTAGACAATGTTTGCAGGCCAAAGCAGACAGACCACAGCCCAAGGCCCAATGTATGAACTTTAAAATATCCAGCTGACAAGCTCTCCATTTTCCTTTTCCCTAGCTTAAAACGCCCTTGAACGATCATACTTCACATTGTTGCCTTGTCATTTCTGTTTGGATTCTTGTTGAGACTTATATGAGGAGCTTTCATTCTTAGTTTAAGTCGTTCAACTGACGGATAAATCTTTATCTGATGTCTTGTCTTGTCAGTGTACCATGGGAAGCGGTCATTTATGTGGTTAAAAAAAATAGATGAATATGCATTAGGTGGACTATATCTAGCAATCTAGATATGGATTTTCAACAATTTTTCATTTTATTTTCAGTTACAACTATAAGCAATTAAATGATGCATTCATGCAGTTTTCATTTTTTTTTTGGTTGCTGTTATTTTTGTCAGTTAAACTTATACCCAACACTTTAAAGAACCTGTATGACATTGAATTTTTATACTAGTATCGCATAAATACCAACCATTGACTGAGACTAATAATTTTTATGTATAATCAGTGGCATTCGTACCAACATCAAGCTGAATCCATAATGGTTATTTATCATAGGTTTCAAGTAAACTCCAACATTTGAATAATTGAAACATGTGATTTCTTTTTTCTTTTAGGTGAGACGAAATACAAGGGAGCTGAAAAGCTTAAATCTCCTCCAAGGAGATGGGACCCTCAGGCCCGATGTGGCGCCGGCTGCAATTCCACCAATGCATCCTGCTCGTGAGTTATTTTTAATTTTTGACATTTTAAATATTCAATTTGGATCTAAGTGTGGTTTGATCACGAACATAGCTGGTTTTAATATTAAGTAATACTCAGTTTGAATCTAAGTGTGGTTTGATCACAAACATAGCTGGTTTTGACATTAATACTCAATTTGGATTTAAGTGTGATTGATCATGAACATAGCTGAACAGCTTGCAGCATGCCTAGTAAGGTTATGTGACTGGATTTGCAAATATGCGACTTTTAGTGCAAAGTGTCCTGCAACACCTGTTCGAAAACTTTCAGTGAAGATATTAGAAAATCTGCCATCTGCCCTTTACATTTTTTAATAAATGGATATGCATTTTTCCAAAACTGGACTGTCCATTGTGCCTGTAGTTTAAATTTTTGTCCATAAGCAGACTAAGCAGAAAGTTGAGCAATTTTTATTTTCATTTTGTACTCGGTTTGTCTTTAATATGGCACATGTGGGTGAACTTATGGATGTTAGTTCTTTGATGTGTCACATAATCAATCAGATGCCATGGTCTGTAGCGTAGGCGGTCATGACTTGTCTCGCACCTCTATCCCTTGTGGTTTTTAGTCACTCATCCTACTTTGAGCCACTTTGTTAGTACATCCATCATCTTGTCACGCTATTTTCCCCTGCTCCATTTTCCTTCAGTTGTTCCAGTCACAAGATGTTTGTTTCTCTCCTCTCATCACAGGCCAAAAAAGATTGCTTGGTGTTAATGTATTCTATTTATGAGCTATTTTGTTGTTTCGGCTTGTAACACTTTTTCACTTGATTTCTTTGCAGTCCAGTTTCTTTTGTTTTTTTTTTTAAATTGTCCAGGCCTTGCATCCATACATCAGAATGGATTAAATATAGCACTCCAGCCTTTTTCTTATCGCGTGAATTGAGATGTAGTTATTAGTATTGATTTCATTCTCTGAAAACTCTTTTTTACTTGCACTATTCTTGCTGCATCCATCACTTGATATTAAAGTATGAAAGTATTTGAATTGATCCCTGTGCTTGAGTTTATTCCCATTGATAAAGATGTTGATCTGTGGACACTTATTGTTTTGACTGCCGACCATTACTTTGTCTTTTTGTTATTTAATTCCAATCCTTTCTTACTGCTTTCTTCTTCAATGTCAAAGAATTGTTGCAAGTCTTCTTTATTTTCTGCATCTAATAGAATGTAATCAGAGTAGCTAGAGTTGCTAATTTTGTACCTTCCCACCTTAATTCTTGGACATCCTTCTAGGTTTGGCAGAATAATTTCGCTGCAGACAGAGAAAAGGTCTGGGGAAGCACACATCCTTGTCTTAAACCACACTTTATTTTTTAAAATTAGCTGAATTCCCCATCAACTAGCATAGCTGCTGTCTGAGCATAGCTGCTGTCTGTTTCCAGTACCGGTACATGTTTTTGATCCCTCATAATCCTTTTACATCTATCTTCAAATTTGTTAGTTATGTGATTATCTTATCATGTCGCACTGTGTAAAATGCTTTGGTTTATCATTGAGGCCTGTCTATCTACTTTTTTGTACTGCCAGAGCTAGTTCAATTATAGTTCAAAGGTTGTAGATTGTACCTTTTCCCTCCACAAAGCCACACTGTTCCTCTGCTATTTCTGGCTTGATTTTGTCTTGCATCATGATGATTCTTAAAAGTATTTGGTAGTATGAATCATAAAACTGATCATTCTATGACATTCACACTCTGTTTTATCTGGTTTCCTAGGCAGTGCTATATAGATTTGGAGATGTCTGATGGAATCTGACCTGTGTGGTAGATTTTGTTGGGTAATGACAATCTTCAAGTGCTTCTAACAGTTGATATGCCAGAGATTATTATTGACTATTTTGCTTTTGTTAAAACACCCAAAGACAAATATTGGAGCACTCACATTATATTTATAATGTCTTAAGTAAATTTTTTATGGATTTTTTTCGCTCCTCGAAAACGTAAGTGAAAAGCTATATCCACCCCACCTATATACATAAACACAAAGAGAGAGAGAGAGAGAGAGAGAGAGAGAGAGAGAGAGAGAGAGAGAGAGAGAGAGAGAGAGAGAGAGAGAGAGAGGGAGAGAGAGAGAGAAAGAGGGAGAGAGACAGAGAGAGCAGGAGGGAGAGACAGAGACAGAGAGCAAAAGATAGGGAGAGAGAGCAAGAGAGCAAAAGATAGGGAGAGAGAGAGAGAGAGAGAGAGAGAGAGAGAGAGAGAGAGAGAGACGGAGAGAGCAGAAAAATGAAATTGAGACAACTTGAATATTATAGGGTTTTTTTTAGAAGTCTATTGAAGCTCTACAGGTTATTAAACTACTTAACAAGAGAGAAGCGGCAGAGACACAGAGAGAGAGAGAGAGAGAGAGATGATAAATCCAGTTGTAATTTAGAGGCCATCAAATCAGGCTGTACAACTGTAAGGTCCGTCATTATAATAAGGAAGAACTTGCTTCTGGCAATGCCTGTGGACCCTCACCTCACACGTACTACACTTAATGTACCTCCGCTCTGGCAACATATCTGTCTCACACGGATACTCAAACTTGCGACATACATTGCACTTATGCCACAAAGCAAGTGTAACATTATCACGCCCACGATGCACAAGTACACGTAAACACTCAAACATTCTAGGGTCATTATCTTCTAAAATATTGTGTGCTCTGAAGGCGTTCGCTGCTAAAAGATCAGGTCTGCGAGGAACACACTGAGGAATAAATGGCAACCTTATCTCTATAGACTGAGCCTCGGCCTCCCGCTTGTATCTGGCGATATCCGCCTGCCTGTTTTGGCCTTCACGGACCCCAATGGTGATGGCCTCCCGATTTCCAATATCTAGGACTTCCTGAGGGTATGGCGGCTGGGCAGGGAGAGGGCTGTAATGTGTAAAGATCAAAACACTTAGTCAGAGACTGGCATAGTGAAGAAAACAGTTTCATACTCTGCACTTGTCCTTATGAAAAAAAATTTTAAAAGCTCAACAATTAATGGGAATAAACTATGTAAGATTGTCTAATACTTGATAATGTTTTTAAAAAAAAGAGAGAAAAATTTAAAGGCCAATTTGGCTCTTCAAAAATAATCAAAATAGCACGAACGTCATTCTAACCCACATGGATAGCCAAATCCCGAGTTGCTAGGTATCGTCTCCCTCTCCCTTTGGCGACGCACAGCCAGTCGTCCTCGTTGGTAGTTTCTTCTGGTGTCGATGTCGTTTTGTCGCTGGGCTGTGCGCGCCGTCCTTCTACGTGCATCATGGTGCCAACATTTTTCGTCGTTTCGAAGCGGCCTGTTCTTACACTGTCTTGGGAAACCTTCTGCAGGTCGAATTATTTCCGGGCGTTTTGTGGGATCGATCGGTGGGTCAATGTGAAAATGGTTACCTGAAACAAAAAGAAACATGGTAAATCCAGTTGTAATTTAGAGGCCATCAATACAGGCTGTACATCTATAAGGCCCGTCATTATAATAAGGAAGAACTTGCTTCTGGCAATGCCTGTGGACCCTCACCTCACACGTACTACACTTTTTAATGTACCTCCGTTCTGGCAACATATCTGTCTCACACGGATACTCAAACTTGCGACATACATTGCACTTATGCCACAAAGCAAGTATAACATTATCACGCCCACGATGCACAAGTACACGTAAAAACTCATTATCTTCTAAAGTATCGTGTCCTCTGAAGGCGTTCGCTGCTAAAAGATGTGTGCGAGGAACACACTTAGGAATAAATGGAAACCTTATCTCTACAGGCTGAGCCTCGGCCTCCCTCTTGTATCGGGCTATGTCTGCCTGCCGGTTTTGGCCTTCACGGACCCCAATGGTGATGGCCTCCCGATTTCCAATATCTAGGACTTCCTGAGGGTATGGCGGCTGGGCAGGGAGAGGGCTACAATGTGTTCAGATCAAAACACTTCGTCAGAGACTGGCATAGTGAAGAAAACAGTTTCATACTCTGCACTTGTCCCTAGGAAAAAAAAATTTAAAACCTCAACAAATATAGGGAATAAACTATGTAAGATTGTCTAATACTTGATAATGTTTAAAAAAAAAAAAAAGAGAAAAAGGAATAATTTAAAGGCAAATTTGGCTCTTCAAAAATAATCAAAATAGCACGAACGTCATTCCTACAGAATGGATACCCAAATCGGGAATTGCTGAGTATCGTCTCCCTCTCCCTTTGGCGACGCACAGCCAGTCGTCCTCGTTGGTAGTTCCTTCTGGTGTCGATGTCGTTTTGTCGCTGGGCTGTGCGCGCCGTCCTTCTACGTGCATCATGTTGCCGACATTTTTCGTCGTTTCGAAGCGGCCTGTTCTTACATTGTCTCGGGAAACCTTCTGCAGGTCGAATTATTTCCGTGCATTTTGTGGGATTGATCGGTGAGTCAATGTGAAAATGGTTACCTGAAACAAAAAGAAACATGGTAAATCCAGTTGTAATTTAGAGGCCATCAATACAGGCTGTACATCTACAAGGTCCGTCATTATAATAAGAACTTGCTTCTGGCAATGCCTGTGGACCCTCACCTCACACGTACTACACTTTTTAATGTACCTCCGTTCTGGCAACATATGTCTCACACGGATACTCAAACTTCCGACATACATTGCACTTATGCCACAAAGCAAGTGTAACATTATCACGCCCACGATGCACAAGTACACGTAAACACTCAAACATTCTAGGGTCATTATCTTCTAAAATATTGTGTGCTCTGAAGGCGTTCGCTGCTAAAAGATCAGGTCTGCGAGGAACACACTGAGGAATAAATGGCAACCTTATCTCTATAGACTGAGCCTCGGCCTCCCGCTTGTATCTGGCGATATCCGTCTGCCTATTTTGGCCTTCACGGACCCCAATGGTGATGGCCTCCCGATTTCCAATATCTAGGACTTCCTGAGGGTATGGCGGCTGTGCAGGAGAGGGCTGTAATGTGTAAAGATCAAAATACTTAGTCAGAGACTGGCATAGTGAAGAAAACAGTTTCATACTCTGCACTTGTCCTTATGAAAAAAAATTTTAAAAGCTCAACAATTAATGGGAATAAACTATGTAAGATTGTCTAATACTTGATAATGTTTTAAAAAAAAAAGAGAAAAATTTAAAGGCCAATTTGGCTCTTCAAAAATAATCAAAATAGCACGAACGTCATTCTAACCCACATGGATAGCCAAATCCCAAGTTGCTAGGTATCGTCTCCCTCTCCCTTTGGCGACGCACAGCCAGTCGTCCTCGTTGGTAGTTTCTTCTGGTGTCGATGTCGTTTTGTCGCTGGGCTGTGCGCGCCGTCCTTCTACGTGCATCATGGTGCCAACATTTTTCGTCGTTTCGAAGCGGCCTGTTCTTACACTGTCTTGGGAAACCTTCTGCAGGTCGAATTATTTCCGGGCATTTTGTGGGATCGATCGGTGGGTCAATGTGAAAATGGTTACCTGAAACAAAAAGAAACATGGTAAATCCAGTTGTAATTTAGAGGCCATCAATACAGGCTGTACATCTATAAGGCCCGTCATTATAATAAGGAAGAACTTGCTTCTGGCAATGCCTGTGGACCCTCACCTCACACGTACTACACTTTTTAATGTACCTCCGATCTGGCAACATATCTGTCTCACACGGATACTCAAACTTGCGACATACATTGCACTTAAGCCACAAAGCAAGTGTAACATTATCACGCCCACGATGCACAAGTACACGTAAAAACTCATTATCTTCTAAAGTATCGTGTCCTCTGAAGGCGTTCGCTGCTAAAAGATCAGGTCTGCGAGGAACACACTTAGGAATAAATGGAAACCTTATCTCTACAGGCTGAGCCTCGGCCTCCCTCTTGTATCGGGCTATGTGTGCCTGCCGGTTTTAGCCTTCACGGACCCCAATGGTGATGGCCTCCCGATTTCCAATATCTAGGACTTCCTGAGGGTATGGCGGCTGGGCAGGGAGAGGGCTACAATGTGTTCAGATCAAAACACTTCGTCAGAGACTGGCATAGTGAAGAAAACAGTTTCATACTCTGCACTTGTCCCTAGGAAAAAAAATTTTAAAACCTCAACAAATAATGGGAATAAACTATGTAAGATTGTCTAATACTTGATAATGTTTAAAAAAAAAAAAAAAGAGAAAAAGGAATAATTTAAAGGCAAATTTGGCTCTTCAAAAATAATCAAAATAGCACGAACGTCATTCCTACAGAATGGATACCCAAATCGGGAATTGCTGAGTATCGTCTCCCTCTCCCTTTGGCGACGCACAGCCAGTCGTCCTCGTTGGTAGTTCCTTCTGGTGTCGATGTCGTTTTGTCGCTGGGCTGTGCGCGCCGTCCTTCTACGTGCATCATGTTGCCGACATTTTTCGTCGTTTCGAAGCGGCCTGTTCTTACATTGTCTCGGGAAACCTTCTGCAGGTCGAATTATTTCCGTGCATTTTGTGGGATTGATCGGTGAGTCAATGTGAAAATGGTTACCTGAAACAAAAAGAAACATGGTAAATCCAGTTGTAATTTAGAGGCCATCAATACAGGCTGTACATCTACAAGGTCCGTCATTATAATAAGAACTTGCTTCTGGCAATGCCTGTGGACCCTCACCTCACACGTACTACACTTAATGTACCTCCGATCTGGCAACATATCTGTCTCACACGGATACTCAAACTTGCGACATACATTGCACTTATGCCACAAAGCAAGTGTAACATTATCACGCCCACGATGCACAAGTACACGTAAACACTCAAACATCTAGGGTCATTATCTTCTAAAATATTGTGTGCTCTGAAGGCGTTCGCTGCTAAAAGATCAGGTCTGCGAGGAACACACTGAGGAATAAATCGCAACCTTATCTCTATAGGCTGAGCCTCGGCCTCCCGCTTGTATCTGGCGATATCCGCCTGCCTGTTTTGGCCTTCACGGACCCCAATGGTGATGGCCTCCCGATTTCCAATATCTAGGACTTCCTGAGGGTATGGCGGCTGGGCAGGGAGAGGGCTACAATGTGTTCAGATCAAAACACTTCGTCAGAGATTGGCATAGTGAAGAAAACAGTTTCATACTCTGCACTTGTCCTTATGAAAAAAAATTTTTAAAGCTCAACAATTAATGGGAATAAACTATGTAAGATTGTCTAATACTTGATAATGTTTTAAAAAAAAAAAAGAGAAAAATTTAAAGGCCAATTTGGCTCTTCAAAAATAATCAAAATAGCACGAACGTCATTCTAACCCACATGGATACCCAAATCCCGAGTTGCTAGTATCGTCTCCCTCTCCCTTTGGCGACGCACAGCCAGTCGTCCTCGTTGGTAGTTTCTTCTGGTGTCGATGTCGTTTTGTCGCTGGGCTGTGCGCGCCGTCCTTCTACGTGCATCATGGTGCCAACATTTTTCGTCGTTTCGAAGCGGCCTGTTCTTACACTGTCTTGGGAAACCTTCTGCAGGTCGAATTATTTCCGGGCGTTTTGTGGGATCGATCGGTGAGTCAATGTGAAAATGGTTACCTGAAACAAAAAGAAACATGGTAAATCCAGTTGTAATTTAGAGGCCATCAATACAGGCTGTACATCTATAAGGCCCGTCATTATAATAAGAACTTGCTTCTGGCAATGCCTGTGGACCCTCACCTCACACGTACTACACTTAATGTACCTCCGCTCTGGCAACATATCTGTCTCACACGGATACTCAAACTTGCGACATACATTGCACTTATGCCACAAAGCAAGTGTAACATTATCACGCCCACGATGCACAAGTACACGTAAACACTCATTATCTTCTAAAGTATCGTGTCCTCTGAAGGCGTTCGCTGCTAAAAGATGTCTGCGAGGAACACACTTAGGAATAAATGGAAACCTTATCTCTACAGGCTGAGCCTCGGCCTCCCTCTTGTATCGGGCTATGTCTGCCTGCCGGTTTTGGCCTTCACGGACCCCAATGGTGATGGCCTCCCGATTTCCAATATCTAGGACTTCCTGAGGGTATGGCGGCTGGGCAGGGAGAGGGCTACAATGTGTTCAGATCAAAACACTTCGTCAGAGACTGGCATAGTGAAGAAAACAGTTTCATACTCTGCACTTGTCCCTAGGAAAAAAAATTTAAAACCTCAACAAATAATGGGAATAAACTATGTAAGATTGTCTAATACTTGATAATGTTTAAAAAAAAAAAAAGAGAAAAAGGAATAATTTAGAGGCAAATTTGGCTCTTCAAAAATAATCAAAATAGCACGAACGTCATTCCTACACAATGGATACCCAAATCGGGAATTGCTGAGTATCGTCTCCCTCTCCCTTTGGCGACGCACAGCCAGTCGTCCTCGTTGGTAGTTCCTTCTGGTGTCGATGTCGTTTTGTCGCTGGGCTGTGCGCGCCGTCCTTCTACGTGCATCATGTTGCCGACATTTTTCGTCGTTTCGAAGCGGCCTGTTCTTACACTGTCTCGGGAAACCTTCTGCAGGTCGAATTATTTCCGTGCATTTTGTGGGATCGATCTGTGAGTCAATGTGAAAATGGTTACCTGAAACAAAAAGAAACATGGTAAATCCAGTTGTAATTTAGAGGCCATCAATACAGGCTGTACATCTATAAGGTCCGTCATTATAATAAGTAAGAACTTACTTCTGGCAATGCTTGTGGACCCTCACCTCACACGTACTACACTTAATGTACCTCCGCTCTGGCAACATATCTGTCTCACACGGATACTCAAACTTGCGACATACATTGCACTTATGCCACAAAGCAAATGTAACATTATCACACCCACGATGCACAAGTACACGTAAAAACTCAAACATTCTAGGGTCATTATCTTCTAAAATATTGTGTGCTCTGAAGGCCTTCGCTGCTAAAAGATCAGGTCTGCGAGGAACACACTGAGGAATAAATGGTAACCTTATCTCTATAGGCTGAGCCTCTGCTTCGCGCTTGATTCTGGCGATATCCGCCTGCCCATATGGATACTCAAACCGCGAGTTGTTGAGTATCATCTCCCTCTCCCTTTGGCGACGCACAGCCAGTCGTCCTCGTTGGTAGTTCCTTCTTCTGTCGATGTTGTTTTGCCGCTGGGCTGTGCGCGCCGTCCTTCTACGTGCATCATGGTGCCTACATTTTTCGCCGTTTCGAAGTGGCCTCTTCTTACATTGTCTTAAGAAACCATCTGCAGGTGTAATTATTTCCGTGCATTTTGTTTGATCGATCGGTGGGTCAATGTGAAAATGGTTACCTGAAACAAAAAGAAACATGGTAAATCCAGTTGTAATTTAGAGGCCATCAATACAGGCTGTACATCTATAAGGTCCGTCATTATAATAAGGAAGAACTTACTTCTGGCAATGCCTGACCTCACACGTACTGCACTTAATGTACCTCCGCTCTGGCAACATATCTGTCTCACACGGTTACTCAAACATACGACATACATCGCACTTATGCCACAAAGCAAGTGTCACATTATCACGCTCACGATGCACTCTTAAAAACTCAAACACTGTAGGGTCATCATCCTCTAAAATATTGTGCGCTCTGAAGGCGTTCGCTGCTAAAAGATCAGGTCTGCGAGGAACACACTGAGGAATAAATGGCAACCTTATCTCTATAGGCTGAGCTTCGGCCTCCCGCTTGTATCTGGCGATATCCGCCTGCCTGTTTTGGCCTTCACGGACCCCAATCGTGATATCGAACTGATTTGCCACATCCTGGACGGCTTGAGGGTATGGCGGCTGCGCAGGGAGAGGGCTGCAAAGTGTAAAAATCAAAACACTTCTGTCAGAGACTGGCATAGTGAAGAAAAGAGTTTCATACTCTGCACTTGTCCTTTTAAAAAAAATTTAAAAAGCTTAGTAAATAATGGGAATAAAGTTACCTGAAACAAAAACAAACAACTGATTACTAATCGGCAAAGTTCTTTAACTAATGAGCATCAATAGCTCGGTAACTCTTCCCAATTCAGTCAGACAACCGACTCTTCTAAATATTGCTAACATCAAATCTCTTGGCCTGGCATCACAGAGAGGAGACGCAAATAGACCCACAACTAGGTAGAAACAAAAAAAAATTAACAAAAGTTGTAAAACAGTGGGATATTTCCTCCATCCTCAGCTTCCATATCTATAGAAGATAAAAACCTACTCAACTAACATATGAAATTTCTGGGCTAAGCATTAAATCGGTTATATATCACTTTCAGAAATCTATTTTATTTTACTAAGATCTGTAATATCTAGGCTAAATATTCAACCTGATTTGGTATATCCCGGCATAATTGGTTTTCATTTTACTAAGAATTGTTACCTTCAGTTCTTTCTTGGTAAATTCTAAGTTCAGTAAAATCAAGGATAATCATTTATTCTGATTTGGTTCATAAAGAAGTAGTTGGTTTTCATTTTACCAAGACGTATCATTTTCAGTTGTTGATATAACAGTATTTGTATTACTTCAATTACATTACATCGTTAAAAGATTCTGTTATTAAGGCAGTATTACCTCTAGTCTCTCTAGTCTGTGCCATGTCTCTGTCCTGTCGTGTGTTTATGAGGACTTGTCTAGCATCATGACCGTTCTCGACATTTTTAACTGCTTCATTTTAGATCACATTTTGTTGATGGGAAGGTTTTTTTTTTTCAAACTGTTACAAAAAAAATTCCTGAGGAGCACAGTAAAGTTTATCGTGTTTGCCGATAATGTTCTAATAAGAGTTTAATAGCGCTCGAATGGTAAAACTGCTAAAAGGGACTTCCAATTGAGATAAGAAAAAGTAAAAGAAAAAATTCCTTATAAAAAGGCTCAAATTTACCAAAGTACTTTGAAGAATTATGCTACCAAAAAGGGTTCACATGATAGTGGTCTGAAAATCATATGTAATTTTTTTTGTTTTGAAATATTAAACAAAAAAATACCACTTCGAAGTCGAAAAGTAAAAATATAAAATAAGCCAATGACCCTAGAATGATCAATTTCAAAAACACACAATCAGTCCAAAAGAGACATACTTAAACCTTGTCCTTACACAGTTTAAGAAATAAATTACCAAGGATTCCATTTGAACTTTCCAATATGACTGGAAAAGGAAAAGTAAGATCATTTTCATTACCACTTTAATCAATCGCGCTCGAATGTCCTGATAAAAGTTTAATCCATAGCGCTCAAATGTCCTGATAATTTAACCCATAGCGCTCGAATGGCCTGATAAAAATTTAATCCATCGCCCTCGAATGTCCTGATAATTTTAATCCATCGCGCTCGAATGTTCTAATAAAAATTTAATTAATCGCGCTCGAATGTCCTGATAATTTAATCCATAGCGCTCGAATGGCCTGATAAAAGTTTAATCCATCGCGCTCGAATGTCCTGATAATTTAATCCATCGCCCTCGAATGTTCTGATAAAAATTTAATCAATCGCGCTCGAATGTCCTGATAAAAGTTTAATCCATAGCGCTCAAATGTCCTGATAATTTAACCCATCGCGCTCGAATGTTCTGATAAAAATTTAATCCATCGCGCTCGAATGTCCTGATAATTTAATCCATCGCGCTCGAATGTCCTGATTATTTAATCCATCGCGCTCGAATGTCCTGATAAAAATTTAATCCATCGCGCTCGAATGTCCTGATAATTTAATCCATCGCGGTGGAATGTTCTGATAAAAATTTAATCCATCGCGCTCGAATGTCCTGATAAAAGTTTAATCCATAGCGCTCAAATGTCCTGATAATTTAATCCATAGCGCTCGAATGGCCTGATAAAAATTTAATCCATAGCCCTCGAATGTCCTGATAATTTAATCCATCGCGCTCGAATGTTCTGATAAAAATTTAATCAATCGCGCTCGAATGTCCTGACAATTTAATCCATCGCGCTCGAATGTCCTGATAAAAATTTAATCCATCGCGCTCGAATGTCCTGATAATTTAATCCATCGCGCTCGAATGTTCTGATAAAAATTTAATCCATCGCGCTCGAATGTTCTGATAAAAATTTAATCCATCGCGCTCGAATGTTCTGATAAAAATTTAATCCATCGCGCTGGAATGTCCTGATAATTTAATCCATCGCGCTCGAATGTCCTGATAATTTAATCCATCGCGCTCGAATGTCCTGATAATTTTAATCCATCGCGCTCGAATGTTCTGATAAAAATTTAATCAATCGCGCTGGAATGTCCTGATAATTTAATCCATCGCGCTCGAATGTCCTGATAATTTAATCCATCGCGCTCGAATGTCCTGATAATTTTAATCCATCGCGCTCGAATGTCCTGATAAAAGTTTAATCCATAGCGCTCAAATGTCCTGATAATTTAACCCATCGCGCTCGAATGTTCTGATAAAAATTTAATCCATCGCGCTCGAATGTCCTGATAATTTAATCCATCGCGCTCGAATGTCCTGATAATTTAATCCATCGCGCTCGAATGTCCTGATAAAAATTTAATCAGTCGCGCTCGAATGTCCTGACAATTTAATCCATCGCGGTGGAATGTTCTGATAAAAATTTATTCCATCGCGCTCGAATGTCCTGATAAAAGTTTAATCCATAGCGCTCAAATATCCTGATAATTTAATCCATAGCGCTCGAATGGCCTGATAAACATTTAATCCATAGCCCTCGAATGTCCTGATAATTTAATCCATCGCGCTCGAATGTTCTGATAAAAATTTATTCAATCGCGCTCGAATGTCCTGACAATTTAATCCATCGCGCTCGAATGTTCTGATAAAAATTTATTCAATCGCGCTCGAATGTCCTGACAATTTAATCCATCGCGCTCGAATGTCCTGATAATTTAATCCATCGCGCTCGAATGTTCTGATAAAAATTTAATCCATCGCGCTCGAATGTCCTGATAAACATTTAATCCATAGCGCTCGAATGGCCTGAATTCGAATGTCCTGATAATTTAATCCATCGCGCTCGAATGTTCTGATAAAAATTTATTCAATCGCGCTCGAATGTCCTGACAATTTAATCCATCGCGCTCGAATGTTCTGATAAAAATTTATTCAATCGCGCTCGAATGTCCTGACAATTTAATCCATCGCGCTCGAATGTCCTGATAATTTAATCCATCGCGCTCGAATGTTCTGATAAAAATTTAATCCATCGCGCTCGAATGTTCTGATAAAAATTTAATCCATCGCGCTCGAATGTTCTGATAAAAATTTATTCAATCGCGCTCGAATGTCCTGATACTTTAATCCATCGCGCTCGAATGTCCTGATAATTTAATCCATCCCGCTCGAATGTCCTGATAATTTTAATTCATCGCGCTCGAATGTTCTGATAAAAATTTAATCAATCGCGCTGGAATGTCCTGATAATTTAATCCATCGCGCTCGAATGTTCTGATAAAAATTTAATCCATCGCGCTCGAATGTTCTGATAAAAATTTAATCCATCGCGCTGGAATGTCCTGATAATTTAATCCATCGCGCTGGAATGTCCTGATAATTTAATCCATCGCGCTCGAATGTTCTGATAAAAATTTAATCCATCGCGCTCGAATGTCCTGATAATTTTAATCCATCGCGCTCGAATGTTCTGATAAAAATTTAATCAATCGCGCTCGAATGTCCTGATAATTTAATCCATAGCGCTTGAATGGCCTGATAAAAGTTTAATCCATCGCGCTCGAATGTCCTGATAATTTAATCCATCGCGCTCGAATGTCCTGATAATTTAATCCATAGCGCTTGCATGGCCTGATAAAAATTTAATCCATCGCGCTCGAATGTCCTGATAATTTAATCCATCGCCCTCGAATGTTCTGATAAAAATTTAATCCATCGCGCTCGAATGTCCTGATAAAAGTTTAATCCATAGCGCTCAAATGTCCTGATAATTTAACCCATCGCGCTCGAATGTTCTGATAAAAATTTAATCCATCGCGCTCGAATGTCCTGATA
Organism: Elysia crispata; assembly: GCA_033675545.1. Taxonomy (NCBI): domain Eukaryota; kingdom Metazoa; phylum Mollusca; class Gastropoda; family Plakobranchidae; genus Elysia; species Elysia crispata. The sequence goes on from JAWDGP010005963.1 coordinate 134,085, forward strand.
ATTTAATCCATCGCGCTCGAATGTCCTGATTATTTAATCCATCGCGCTCGAATGTCCTAATAAAAATTTAATCCATCGCGTTCGAATGTCCTGATAATTTAATCCATCGCGGTGGAATGTTCTGATAAAAATTTAATCCATCGCGCTCGAATGTCCTGATAAAAGTTTAATCCATAGCGCTCAAATGTCCTGATAATTTAATCCATAGCGCTCGAATGGCCTGATAAAAATTTAATCCATAGCCCTCGAATGTCCTGATAATTTAATCCATCGCGCTCGAATGTTCTGATAAAAATTTAATCAATCGCGCTCGAATGTCCTGACAATTTAATCCATCGCGCTCGAATGTTCTGATAATTTAATCCATCGGGCTCGAATGTCCTGATAATTTAATTCATCGCGCTCGAATGTCCTGACAATTTAATCCATCGCGCTCGAATGTCCTGATAAAAATTTAATCCTTCGCGCTCGAATGTCCTGATAATTTAATCCATCGCGCTCGAATGTTCTGATAAAAATTTAATCCATCGCGCTCGAATGTTCTGATAAAAATTTAATCCATCGCGCTCGAATGTTCTGATAAAAATTTAATCCATCGCGCTCGAATGTTCTGATAAAAATTTAATCCATCGCGCTCGAATGTTCTGATAAAAATTTAATCAATCGCGCTGGAATGTTCTGATAATTTAATCCATCGCGCTCGAATGTTCTGATAAAAATTTAATCCATCGCGCTGGAATGTTCTGATAATTTAATCCATCGCGCTCGAATGTTCTGATAAAAATTTAATCCATCGCGCTGGAATGTTCTGATAATTTAATCCATCGCGCTCGAATGTTCTGATAATTTAATCCATCGCGCTCGAATGTTCTGATAAGAAATTGTAAATTAAACAATACTGCCTTTAAAGTAGCGCCAGAAACTTGTGACAAAAAAATGAATGTAAATCAGGAAATGCAGCCAATGAAATAGCTTTTGAAAAAAAAAAAAATTGACTCTCTTTAGACTGATTGTAAGACAAACACTGACCTTACATAACACTTTACATACTACCTTATATATCACATTACATATCACGCTACATCTACCATACATACCACATGACAAACCTTAACACCACATTACATACTAGCCAACATAAAACACTACATCTACCTTACCACATTACAAACCTTAAACACGACATTACGTAAAACGGGTGTATGACATTTGGAGCACTACTTTATTTCAAAGGAAGCCGCTATGTGACATTTGGAGCACCATTTTATTTCAAAGAAAGCCGCTATGTGACATTTGGAGCACTAAATTTTGGCGTTCAGTATCGAATACAACTTCGAGCAAGTATTCCAGTCAGTTTACTAACGATTACTGAACGGTTGGCTACTTTACAATAATCTGCTGCCTTCCATCGGATTTCGAGTGAGAATTTTTTTTAAAAAGTTAACAGGCTTGGGACTGTCTCATGATGTGAGGCCGCATTAGAAATGTTTATTTTATTGGAAATTTTTAAAAACATAAAAGGCATGAAGGAGAAATCTTCGGGTTTTGTATTTACAAAGTTGTTGACGGCAGTGAAGTGTGGCGTATTGACTGAATGTACTGAAGTCTTGTCATGGTTCCAGCATTAAAAGATCCCTGGATTGATAAAAGCCATTCTCTCTTCTTGACATCTTTCGCTTTGCTAGTCCTTAGGTTTGCTGTGGATTGCAGTTTGAACTTGCTCTCAGACATAATTTCCTGCAGTCGGTCAGTGAGTTCAAAAACCGATGGGTGGGCTGTATAAAACAGGCTGTTAAGATGCTTGTGGAACGATTCGCACCCGTTAGTTGTTCTTTTCTGATTCACATCTGAACTTGCCCATAAGTGAGGAGGAAACGATGAAGTGCTGGGGATGTACATTCTTGTAAGATACTCAATGTATCTTGAAACTGCATCATCCTCAGGAGCCTCGCAAATGACGTCAAACTCAAAGCAGTCGCACACCTCCAAAAAGTCGAGGAAAGGCAACCCAAAAGTCGACTTGAGGAACCTTCCCACTGCGGATTCACTGTCCTTGTATTCTGCTGAGAGGCCGAGTTCCTGAATTTTTCGCCACCAGCTTTGCTTCAAGTGAAATAGGCATCCTCTGAGGGCAAATGTTGGCAGGGCATGTTTTACAGCTTCGTGGGCAGCTTTTTCAAAGTCAAGATGAATCGTCTTGTTTTCCAGGTTTCCTCCATTCAGTCTCTCAAAAACTCTTCGGAAGTGTTGGAACATAGCTTCGTAGGTTTTTTCTTTCTTGTCTGGCGACAAAAAGAACGCTAGGGGTACATAGCTTCCATTAGCGTGGGTGATAACAGTGTAGATTTGATGGAACTGTTTTGGGCAACTTTTGAAAGTGCCGTCCCCAAATACAAAGAAATCTTCAACGTCTTTGGTCAGTTGTATCGCCATGGTGTCAAAAATACCGACCATCTGCCGTTCATAGTCCACTTCTATCAGTGCGTTGTCCCTAGTCGTCATCTGTGATGCAGCAATTAACGCTTCCTCGCGGGTTGAAGGCAGTTTGGGATGTGCTTTCCTGCGTTGTATCCAAACGGCCCGCCTAGAACTTTGTACCCCTGAAAGCGAGACCTTGTCTGTATTCAATTTTCCAGCCTCTCTAATGATGATCTTTCGGGGCCTCTCAGATATCTCTTCTTCAGCTTTCCTCTTATAGGCCTGTCGCAGCAAGTGGGTCTGTATTTTTGATTCATCGCTGGCGTGGTTGTGACGAGTGTCAGCATGTAGTATCACTTTTCCGTCCAACGATGTTGTCAGTTTTCCATTACACTTTCTGTTTGTGCACTGCCAGTTCTTAGATGTTTTCGTCTCCTTCTTCAAACTATAAATGTAGCCGTCCATGATCACTGCTTGCTTGCCTTTGCTTGTCTCTGTTAACTGCATCATTACTTTTCTTTTCTTACAGTGGGAAAACAGACTTGCTTATATACCTATGGCGCAGACATCAGAAAGCCAATGAAAATGCACACCTTATGAACCAATGCTCACATGAACTCTCTCTCACTGTGAATTTTTACAGTGCGATCAAGGAACAAAACAATATTAATTTCCTACTTGAGCTCGCTCGCTTGCTCTCTCTGTGTCTGTCTGTCTCTCTGTCTCTCTCTCTGGGCCCCTCTCTCTCTGTCTCTCTCTCTCTCTCTCTCTCTCTCTCTCTCTCTCTCTCTCTCTCTCTCTCTCTCTCTCTCTCTCTCTCTCTCTCTCTCTTCCTCCCCCTCACGTCTACACACATACACATATCGTCACCTCAGTATTATAACTCCTAACTACAACAAATGTTGTTTTGAGTAAAACAAAGGTAAAAAATTTGTATGTCTATCTATAACTGTAGATTTTGTAGTTAAGACATTATAAAACTGAGGTGACGATATAAAGTAACACTGAAGCGTCGTGATGCGTTGTGCTTAATTGAATAAGGCCTGCCTTGTTGGTCAGCTGATACCTGAATTAACACCCGTCAAGAGTGTTGATGAATACATGTTATCGACAGTCGATACTATTGGGTGCTCCAAATATCATATTGTAATTTTACTTAATTTTCGATAGTGCTCCAAATGTAATACTGTTATTTTACTTAATTTTCGATAGTGCTCCAAATGTCATATTTTAAAAATTTTAGTGCTCCAAATGTCACTCTCCCCATAAAACACAATAATTGACGAACAAAACAAAACACTATGACCATATAAATTTTGAAATGAACAGAATTAGTAGATTTCTAATCAAAAGGGAAAAAAGAGAACTCTGGCAATGAGTTAAATTTCTCTTTGTAAATGAGCAATTTTTTAAATGCATCCTTTGTTTCAAGTAAATCCCAGGCCATTTCCTCTTTTGACTATTCGTGAGCCTTTTTTTGGCAGACTATGGATTTGCTCAATTACATTTTTTTTTTCGCCTCAAGCCAAATAAAAATAACTATTCATCATCAATTTTATTTTGATTATTAAATCCAAAACTTTTTGAATTTTAGGCCTATTTTTTTTCCTCCAAATCTTTTTGCTATTTTCTGTATGTGAGTATACACTGGGGAATAAATGGCAACCAGACCCCAACAGGCCATGGATGGCGGCTGGTTTGTCTTTGTGCATCATGGTGCCTACACTTATCGTTTATTTTGCTTATTTTTCTTGTATTATCCTTTTTCTTTTTTTTTAATTCTTTTTTTTTTCATTTTTATTTTTTCATTTCTGGTCTTAGATCATTTTTCTTTTCATTTACATACATTTCTCACCATAAGTAACTTAGTAAGCAATAAACCTTTTTTTTTTAAGTTTATATCATGGTATCTGCACTTAACTGTTAATGTTTATTTTGCCTATTTTTTTCCTGAATTATAGACTTAATTATTTTTATATTTTTATTTCCCATCTTTGATTTTTATATCTGGTCTTCCATCATTTTTTTTTCCAAGTACATACATTTTTCACTTTAAGTTACTTAGTAAGAAATAAACCTTTTTTTTTTATCTCACTGCTTTTTCAAGTACATACATTTTTCACTTTAAGTTACTTAGTAAGAAATAAACCTTTTTTTTATCTCAGTGCTTTTTCAAATACATACATTTTTCAAATTAGTAAGAAAAAAAACCCTTTTTTAAGTGCTGCGTGCCCCATAGACTTTAGATTTACATAATGAACTGGCTCAGTTCTCAAATAAACATTTTCTCATTCCGTTAAAATTTTTTTTCAAAATTTCTTTTCTGAATGCAATAGACTGGCTTCGTTATCTTTTTGAGTACTACAGCACAGTTCTTGTATACCTTCTAGCAACAACTCAGAGTTGCCTTTTATCGTTTACCAAAAAAGTGGATACATTTTTCTTCTTCACAGCCTTCTGTGCTTGTGATCTTGAAAACCAAGTCACAATGACTGTTACAATTAAATCGCATTAAGCCTTTAACTTTGTATGCCAAGGAGCAGCTGCAACTTCTGATCAAAACTTGCAAAATTTCTATCTACACTCTTGATTAGCCTTATTTCACAATGGAAGTTAGAGTGACATCTATGTGATGTCTATATCACAACGGAGGTTACAATGACATTGCACGTAGCCATTGCCTTTGTACGTGATTCAAAAACTGCAATTCTTGTTGAGAAAGACATACTTCTGCATCTCCTATTAACTTGAAAAGCTTGTCCATGTCACAACGGAGGTTACAATGACATTGCACGTAGCCATTGCCTTTGTACGTGATTCAAAAACTGAAACTCTTGTTGAGAAAGACATACTTCTGCATCTCCTATTAACTTGAAAAACTTGTCCATGTCACAACAGAGGTTACAATGACATTGCACGTAGCCATTGCCTTTGTACGTGATTCAAAAACTGCAACTCTTGTTGAGAAAGACATACTTCTGCATCTCCTATTAACTTGAAAAACTTGTCCATGTCACAACGGAGGTTACAATGACATTGCACGTAGCCATTGCCTTTGTTTGTTAATAAAAAGCAGCAACTTGTGCATATCAAAGCTATTTTTTTCTACGTAGATTAAGATTTTCTCTCTTTGCTCTACAGATCAGTCTAAAAGTTTTATGACTATTTTGCTTGTCTAAGAAATGTAATATGAAGTTATCAAAAGTTCAGTCTGTTGCATTCAGTGCTTTTTCAAGCAGCTGCTTTAGACTAAAAACAATTTGAATTTTCTTCCTGCTTATCAGCACATCCAAACTCATGGTTTATTATCATTATTATTATTCCTATTCTTATTCTTTTTGTTGTTATTATTATTATTATTATTATTATTATTATTATTATTATTATTATTATTATTATTATTATTATTATTATTATTTGTATTTGTATTTCTCTTCAATTCTGTAGGAAATGGAAACTGAGTTTTGATATTATGTTGTAAAATAATTGCTTCCTGCTTGTCTGTACAGCCGAACTCATGGTTTATTATTATGATTACCGGTATTATTATTATTATTATTATTATTATTATTATTTTTATTATTATTATTATTATTATTATTATTATTATTATTATTATTATTATTATTATTATTATTATTATTATTATTATTATTATCATTATTATTATCATTATTATTATTATTGTTATCATCATTATTGTAATATTTATCTAGATAATGTCTCCTCTGTGTAAAGAATGGGGATATCTAAATTTTATCAAATTTAGAAAATATGGTTCAATTCCTTGCAAAGGACCCAAATTTTCTTAAAGTAATTATTTATGCTTAATTAATTTAGATTTAAATCATAATCCATAATAAACTTTTAATTATAACGTTACAAACATATATAGAATCTAGTTATATGACAACAACAAAAAAATCCAACAATATTTTACATTTTTTTACTATTTAGTCCAATGAATTCCCCCCTCTCACTTAATACAAAACAAAACAATAGGTTAAGACACTACTCTAACTTAATGGAAATATTCATGAAGTGCGACTGCAAGTATTTAGTACTATGTTATCACTATACAATCTACACCATTACATTTTATCTCTTGCTGCTTCTTCCTTTCCTTTTACATTCTGCACATTCCGCCTGGTCTTCTCCTATACACACACAAGGTCCGGTCTGTCATGGAATCTCTCATTCCCCTGCGCTGTAGCTGCTCCTCTGTTATCTTTACTTTTCAATTTCTTTCGATGACTTGAATTTAAGGATTTAATGAAATTGTCTTGAAGTTCATATAGTAGAGGTTCTAGTCTCGACCAATCAGTTCTAGTGGCTGATTTGGATTTAATTTCTTTTCAATGTTTCTTTCACTTATAGTATGAAACTGAAGTAAAAAACTGTCTCTATTTCATTTCACAGTGATTGTGAGCAATATTTTCATTAAAATTGAAATTAGGAGATCTGGGTTACAATGTTTCTTTCACTTAGAATATGAAAATGAAGTAGCAAACTGTTTTTATTTCATTTCACAGTTATTGCGAGCAATATTTTCATTTAAAATGAAATTAGGATATCTGGGTTACAATGTTTCTTTCACCTAGAACATGAAACTGAAGTAGCAAACTGTTTTTATTTTATTTTACAGTTATTGCGGGTAATATTTTCCTCTCCCGAATTACTGATATTAAGATGTCGGATCTCCTGCCATCTTTCTCCCGTAAAAATGTAACGAGAGGGCGAACCCTCGTGTGTGCTAAGGCTAATCTTGCCTACATTCACACTGTCTCGCCTTCCTTCTAAGCCTTCCAGCCTCTCTCTCACTGCTCATGAACTTTCTGGCTTGACACGCATTTTATGTTATGTTAACCTGCTTGACCGGTTTTGTCTCGTTCCACTTCCTCTCTCTCACTCACACCCCCCTATCTCCCCCTACGAAATTACATAATTTCGATTGAATTTTTTTCTAATACATAGTAGCAAATTATATACTGGATAATATAGTAGTTCATAGGTTCTTGAATTATGGGTATGAGTCCTTGTGGGTCGTTCCTCATCGCAGTCAGCGAAGCATCCATCTGTGCAAGATCCCCAGTGTGAGACAAGTAGTACTGGTCACAGAGCTGCACCGGCAGGTCACCCAGGCAAAGAGAAATGTGATGGAGAAAAGAAAATTCTTTTAAACATTTGTTGATTCAAATGATAATCAATGTGACATTTCTCCCTCACATACCCGGAAAAACAACCACACCTTATTGTATTTTGTAGGATCAAAAGCATTAGAATCTGCTTAGAACATCACTAATACAGTTTTCTGTTCCGTTAATGGGCTCAACTTTAAATGCAAAAGGCTGCAGTGATAATGCATAACGGAGCAATCTTGCGTTCTTTGTTCTATTCATTTTCAAAAAAGTTAATGGTTTATGATCTGACTGGATAATGAAAGGATTCATTAGGAGATATTTGGAGAATGGATGCAAAGCGAAAACAATAGCAAGGCATTTTTTCTCTATAATTGGATAATTGCATTCTCTTTCTAACAATTTCCGGGAAATGTAATAGCAAGGTTTTAGGATGTCATTGTGTTTCTGAAGTAGCACTGCACCAATAGCTTTGCTAGAAGCGTCGGCTCTAACAATAAATTCCTTATTAAGAATAAGATCAGGTATAGCTAAAATGGGATCAGAAGCTAGTGCATGTTTTATTTCCTCAAAAGCTATCTCACAATCTTCATTCCAGATAATTTGATTTGGGTTCTCTTTTTTAAGTAGAGAAGTTAAAGGAGCAATTTTGTGAGAAAAGAAAGGAATGAATTTCCTGTAGTAGTTTATTAAGCCACAAATTTTTCTGACATCTTTTTTTGTTTTGGGTCTTGTTAGATTAAGGATTTTCTCTGTTTTTACTGGGTCTGGCTTAATGTTTCCTTTGCCTACTATGTGTCCTAAAAAGTTGATTGTTCTGAATGCTACATGACATTTTGATGGTTTTGCTGTAAGGTTTGCTTTCCTCAGTGTTTCTAAAGTCTCTCTTATATGTTTCAAATGATCACTCCATGTTTCACTCAAAATTAATACATCATCAAAATAGCTTGCTACAAATTTAAGATGTCCTAGCACTTTGTTCATTGCTCTCTGAAAAGTTGGATCTGCAGTTGATAGTCCAAAAGGTAGGTAGTTAAATTCCATTAATCCTAGTGATGTTTGAAAAGCAGTATATTGTTTACAATTTTCTTTCAAAGGAATTTGCCAATATCCTTTAGTTAGATCAAGTTAAGTTTTGTGAAGTATTTTGCCTTAGTGATTCTGGTTACCATTTCATCCATTTGTGGGATGGGTTCGTTATCAAATATAGTAACAGAATTCAATTTTCTAAAGTCAATGCACAAACGAATACTTCCATCTGGTTTCGCAACAACTGTAATAGGGCTACAATATGGACTACTAGAAGGTCTAATAATATCTTGTTCTAGCATAGTTTCAATTTCTTTCTCAATTGCCTCTTTGGCTCTAAAGGGAGTAGGATATTGGTGTACTTTAAAAGGTTTTGTATCAGTGAGTCTGATATCATGTTCCAAAACATCAGTTCTGCCTGGTATATCTGTTAGTGTGTTCTGAAATTTAGACAAAATGTCTCTTATATCTGCTTTTTGTATAGGTGTAAGATTTTCATCTAACTTTATATCTTTGAAACTTTGTGTTGATTTATTTATGAGATATTCAATATTTGCTTCTTTCTCTTCTATTTCTTCTTTAGACATGGGTATAAAAGCTAATGTAGTTAATTTGATAGTATTGTCTGATGGTTTTCTATCATACCATGTTTTTAACAAGTTGGCGTGGTAACATCTGATACTGCCATTTATTTTAAAGAAATAGATGTCACCTTTTTTATTAATAATTTGGAATGGTCCCTGATAGTTATGGTATATTTTACTATTGTTTTTAGGAAGTAAAATCATTTTTTGACCTTTTTTGAATGATCTGTATTGACTATGTTGATCAGCATAATCTTTTTGTTTTTGACTGCTTATCTTCACAGCGTGTGAAGCTATCTTGTTGGATTTTTTTATAATTCCTTTAAGTTTTTGTGCATAGGAATATGCATGTATCAATTCATCATTCTCTTCATTAAGGTTAGAACAAGAGTCAGCCAAAACATCTATAGGACCTCTGACTTTTCTACCATGCCATACATTAGTTCAAAAGGGGGAAAACCTGATGATGTGTTAGGCATTTGCGTCAGGGCAAAAAGAGTAGGGTTTAGCAGTACATCCCAATCCAAAGGGTTTTCCTCAGATAGCTTGACTAAAGTCTTTTGTATTGTTTGGTTACACCTCTCAACAAGTCCATGTGATTGGGGGTGTAAAGGTGCTGAGAGTTTCTGTTCAACGCCTAACATTTTCATAGTGTATTGCATTGAATCTGAAATAAGTTGTCTGCCATTATCTGATAGTATTACTTTGGGTATTCCTAGCCTTGAAAACATGTCGAATAGTGCTTCTGTAACATTTTCAGTTTTAGTTCTTTTTAGTGGTATTGCTTCAGGCCATCTTGTAGAAAAATCTACCAAAGTTAGTATGATGATATGATATGATATGATATGATATGATATCCGGGCTTTGTTAGGCCTTCTGGCCTTTTGCCCGATCTTGTTGAAATCGACTTTTTGTGATCTCCCTGGCTTAATTTAGTATTGGTACATATACTGGCTCCACAATATGTCTAGTCTGTTCTTAAAACAGTTGAGTGACGTTGCAGTCACGACCACGTCTGGGAGTTCGTTCCATCTGTCCGTGACCCTTACTGCAAAGAAGTGTTGACGAGTTCCAGTGTTAACTCTGATCTTCTTGAGCTTAAGTGAGTGGCCCCGTGTTCTTGTGCGCTGTTCCATTGCAAGTGGAGACTTGGTGTGGTACAGTCCATGTGTATATTTATACACCTCAATCCTATCTCCTCTGTCCCTCCTGTACTGTAAACTTGGTAGTCCAAGTCTCTCCAATCTCACTGCGTAAGGCAAAGTCGACAATCCTGGGACAAGCCTGGTGGCTCTTCGTTGCACACCTTCTATTAGGTTTTTGTCTTTCTGGTATTTTGGGGACCATGCAACATTAGCAAACTCGAGGTGGGGTCTAACAAGTGCTGTGAATAGTTGCTTCATGCTTACGCCGTCAAGAAATTGGTAAGAACGCCTGATTAATCCCAGTATCCTGTTCGCTTTGGCTACCTGCATTTCAATATGTTGGCTGAATTTGAGTTCTGCATCCACTTGTACTCCAAGGTCCTTTTCAGTTCCTGTAGGTTCCAATACTATTCTGTCTTCCGAGTTGTGCATCTTCATTGTATATTTGTGAGCTGGATTGTTCCTACCCAGGTGTATGACTTTGCACTTGGCAGCGTTGAAGTGGAGTTGCCATCGGTCAGCCCATTCCACCAGTCTGTCGATGTCCTTTTGGAGAACCTGACTTTCCTTTTCAGAGTCCACTGTTGTTGATACTTTAGTGTCATCCGCGTACATTTGACACCATGAGTTCAGTACATCCGGCAAGTCATTGATGAATATGACAAACAGAACAGGTCCTAAGATACTTCCTTGCGGGACTCCACTAGTCACAGGTGACCATTCTGATACAGATCCACTGATTGACACCCTTTGACGCCTGTCGGTCAGAAATGCCCTTATCCAGCTCTGTACTTTTGACGTGATGCCGTACGAGTCTATTTTCAAGATTAGACGTTGATGTGGGACTGAGTCGAAGGCTTTAGCGAAGTCAAGGTACACAGCATCAATGGGCTTTCCTTCATCAAGTGCTTCTGTCCACTTGTTAATTACTTCCAGTAGGTTCGTGACACAGGATCGCACTGGTATAAATCCATGTTGGCATTCCGACAATAAGTCATTTAGATGCATATGTTTCATGATTTTGTCCCTAATTATAGACTCCATCACCTTGCTAACAATACTGGTGAGACTGACTGGCCGATAGTTACCTGGGTTAGAGTTGTGTCTTTTTTTGAAAATTGGGGTAATTGTGGCATCTTTCCATATTCTTGGCAATTTTCCTTCCTCCGTTGACTTTGTGAATATTATGGAAAGGGGCTCTGCTATTTCCTCTACAAGCTCTTTGAGGGCACGTGAGTGCAGACCATCAGGCCCAGGTGACTTTCCAGGATCGTTTCTCTAGTTTTCTGCGAATTTCCTCCCTCGTGAAGATAACGTTGGTGAGCTCAGACCTAATTTTTCTTTTCTCACATTGAGGTACCTCATTAACGTCTTCCTGAGTGAATACGCTGCAAAAGAATCTATTCAGGGTGTCTGCTTTGTCTTTGTTGCTTGTGGCTGTTTCGTCTGTTAGCTCAGCTCTTCCTTGCTTTGTTTTCATCTTGCTGTTAGCGTAGGCGTAGAATGCTTTTGGATTACTCTTTGCTTTGTTGGCAAAGTATGTAAGAATTGCCTTTATTTGTTTCAAGTAGTGGACCTATAATGTCTATAGCTACTTTTTTGAAAGGTTTTGTGATAACTTCCATCTTTCTCAAAGGTATTTTAGGTTTCTTTTTAGTGTGTTTCTGGCATATTTCACATGATTTTACATAGTTAGCAATGTCTTTTGTGACGCCAGGCCATGTAAATCTATTTAGTAAAGATTTCTTGGTCGCTGCTATTCCAAGATGTCCGGCAAATACAGAATCATGAGCTAATTTCAAGACTTCCATTCTCAAACAAGAAGGAACAATAATACTAGTTTGATTATCAATTTTGTTTTCAAATCTTTTAATCAATAGTTCATCTTCATAGGCATATCCAGACATTCCAGCACCAGCAAGATATTTTAATTTAGATAAAGATTTGTCTTGCTCCTGAGCTTGTTTAAAAGCTTCTTCAGAAAACCTTCCAAAGATATGTGATTTTTCTTGATTATTGGAGTGAGATTTTGATTTACTGTCATCATCCTTATTGGTAGAGTTAGTTTTACTTGTGGTTTTTTTTCCACTATTTTTATTAGTAGATTTATCTTTTTCTTTTGTTTTAGCAGTTTGTGACCTTGTTGTCACTGGAGCTGTTATGTGCTTCAAATAACTATCTCTATTTGAATTATCATCATGTTTGTCATTTCTTAGACCTTGTATCTTAATACGGTATGTGCGTTAGGGTCTATATCATTCCCCAAAATCAAATCTGCAACACAATTTGTAAATACAAGTACCTCTATACTACCTTCATAGAAAGGTGTAACAACATCCACTATTGCTGTGGGTTGTGTAATTGTTTGACCATTTATTAAGGTACACTCTACTTTTTCATTAGTCATTTGTGATTGTAGAACTTTAGAAGCTGCTGACATAGAACAACCTGTGTCTCTTATGACTGAACACTCCATATTATTTATTAGACCCTTGAATAAAGGAATATTGCTTTTATCATCTGACAATGATGAGCTTTAAGTGCGCTTTCTTATTATTACTTCTATGACCGAATTGTTGTCTAACCTGATTTAGTGGTCGTGAATCCTGCTGTCTTGGCTTATAGAAATTAGATTGAAATTGAGGCCGCACATTGCCATATTGGTTAGGTGTTCTAGGTCTATGGTTAAAATTTGACTGTGACACATTAGGTCTAGGCCTAAATGGTTGTCTGATGTTGCCATATTGTCTTCTTCCAAAATAATTTGGGGCACTGGCATATCTAGTTCTGTCCTGCTCTCTATCCATACTTCTACTTTGTCTTTCTTGAAATCTAGTTGACATCGCACATAAGCTAGGTTTTTTTGATAGTTTAGCATTAGGATGTGCTGTTTGAAATTGTTCAGCTAGACTTACAATATGATTAGTGGTCTTAGGGTTACGCTCCTTCAAAAATGTGACAAGTTCAGCGCTACAAGACTCATACATTTCTTTCTTTACACCGGCACTCTCAAACCATCTATCTCTTCCTATTACTAGTCTATTTACATAATTGCTAAAATCCTCTCCTTCTTTAGGGCAAGTCTTCCTAAATCTCTCATGGAAACCTTCTTCTGTGTATTTGTACCTTTTAAACAAAGCATCTCTCAAAGCAATATAATTATGTTTTATCTTGCAAACTATGCAACACCTGTAAACATTCTCCTGTCTACAAATTCGACAGTCCCATAAATTTCTCCTCTTCATTCCATCTATTCTGAGATGCTGTCAATTCAAATCTAGAGATAGATGCTGGCAAATCATCATGTTCAGGGTTAAAGTTAGGTAGTTTAGGAACCCTTGTAAAGCTATTCACCTTTCCTTGTTTAGTCTCCTCACCATTACTCTCATTTTTACTGCCTTTCATTTTCAATTCTAATTCTTTTAGTTTTATCTCATGTTCTCTTTCCTTTTCTTTAGCCTGCAATTCTCTTTCTTTTTCTCTAGCCTGCAATTCCCTTTCCCTTAAATCCAGTTCTCTCTTTTTCATTCTCTCCTCTCTTTCATCTCTTTCGCTAGATCTATTTAGTTCATCTTCATACAACTGTATCTGCTTATCAACAAAGTTACGTAAGTCTTGACCTGCATAATTAAGATCTTAGGCTAATTGTTTTATAGCAGCTAGATCCATGGTTTTATATTTTATTTCTTTATTTGTGTAATTTCAATGTTATATTATATTCTCGTCCTTAGACTGAGTATTAGTTATATCTCATGCGGGCATATGAATAGTAAAAGAGATATATAATTGTTATAAAACCGTCCTTTTTCTTCTTCTTCTACTACTAGCAACTCGATTATCGCTTCAATGTTATATAACTTACTTCAACTTTATGGAAATTATCATAACCATGTAAGCAATAACTATTTCAAAAAAAATACAACGAAATAACAACAACGACAGCACAATAAATTTAGAAAGTTAAAATATCTTTCCAGAGGACTATCTGGGTTTTAAGCTAACTACGACCTACAGGCCAGTTTATAGTCTTAGAATGTAATAAAAACAAAAATTTGCTCTTTACATTAACATTATGTGTTCATCATAGTCACTTTTCATTGTTATTTCTCTTTTCTTGGAAATTAGTATTCTTGTATTATTTCCCTTTTTTTCTTTTTTTTTTCTTTCAAGCAGGTCAATTTTTTTTTTCAGCGAACCATCTCGATTCTCACTTTTATCACCTTCAAATTTCTCTTGTCATTATTATACAAACAATCATATCTTAATAAATGCCCACTCTATAGCGTAGTGTCTCCTTAGTAAATCAATCCAACATCTCACCTCAACATAACGGAAGGTTATTTATATTTTATGTTATTAGTGCTCACCAACTCTAAAGATCAAATGCAAAATTCAAAATTTCGCCCTATGACTGGTAAGTTACACTTGCTTTTATGTCTTAATAAACCTCGGGATACTTTCAGGCTAAACACAAAAATAACCAGACACAAGTTTACGAAATGTTTATGAATTATGGCATTAAAATCGACTTCTTAACTCTTATAAAGCATATGTCATATTTCCGGCGATCTACATCACTAATGTTCTATCTCTGTACGTATGCACTCAAAATTAATCAAGTCACACGCAAGGCAGGTACTGAGTCAATTAGGAAATTTCTTAGACACACGATATAAAAGTCACCAAGTTCTAATTGATCATTATTGTTTACACTATGTAACTTAACTTCACATCTCCACAGATACTTTATCTCATCAATAGTTATTATGTCTTCGGCTTATAGGATATACATCAAAGTAGTGAGATTAACTCACTTCTTTGATCCTTTATACATTTATATATTTTATATTATATTCTTGAGGTTTTCAATCTTCTACTTTTACCTGTAGTATGTAATATTGAAGACGTGCACTGATCTCCAAATTACTAATATGCAATGTTGTCTATATTTTGTTTCTTTGGCGAAATGACCTGTATATGTTCACATTACTGTTTATTAGTCCTTTGACCTTCTCACCAACATTTTCAATATTCTAGGTTTACCGTATTCACATTGTGCTTTCAAAAATACGTATTAAGAACAGACAGTTCTTTTATAAATATTGTATAATAGTGTTTATATTTACACTTATTATTATTTTTAGTGACTATGGTATAATTAATTCTAGAGTTAGATCTAGATGTGTGTACCATAAGACAGAAACAGGTTTTACTCACAATAAAATTATAAAGAATGTATTGTAAAAAACGCTACAAGACCAGTTTGTTACTAACGAAACAAGACTTTAAGGGTGGGAACTCATTATAACGGCCTAATTACATACTATAAATTTATGGGTGGGGATATAAATATATGTAAAAATATAGCTAACTAGAATACACTTAGACAGATAGTAAATCACGTGAGAAAAACATCAATCATAACCTTTCACACTCTCGTAATATCTTACAGAACCACGCGACAATCTAAACACGAAAATTTTGTGAAATAAATAAGATACAGCCTACAGAACTATATTATCTCAAGAATCAGCGGAGCCGTAGAAAATTTTCGGAATGTATTCTTCGCTACCACTTATCAAATAATACAACGATCGGGATGTATTTGATTCTAGATTATACTACATTTAAGGGTGTCAATTAACAATCCAGAGAAAATACTTCGCCACCTCTCCGATATAGATACAATTATTACAAATATGACACAATAAGTAGTGTGAGTATGTTACTGTTCTAAATAGAACACTATATATGTTAGTTTATTTATTTATTTATTTTTACAATAGGTCAGTCGTATTTCCAAGCAATGTGACAGGGAAAAAATCACTAAGCTTTTGTTTCTTCTTCACCTGGAGCGAACACACCGACGACCTCCGCCGCAATACACTGTCCTCAACACTGTGGCCGCTCCAGTGGATGCACCGCCCAGTGCGATGATGATGCCGACTCGTGAATATAAAAATAATACCACGATATTAGGACATTACATAATATGTGTATTACATATAATGGGAATTGAAATCGAGGAGAGGAAAATTTTTAAAAGAAAATTGCAAAAACTGGGATATTACCGGGTTACTGTTAGAGAATTATAAGACGTTAAATTGCCCCTACAGTGTTCCCAATAGTGTCCCCTCCATGTAATATTTATCTAGATAATGTCTCCTCTATGTAAAGAATGGGGATATCTAAATTTTATCTAATTTAGAAAATATGGTTCAATTCCTTGCAAAGGACCCAAATTTTCTTAAAGTAATTATTTATGCTTAATTAATTTAGATTTAAATCATAATCCATAATAAACTTTTAATTATAACGTTACAAACATATATAGTTATATGACAACAACGATAGTCCAAAAGTGCCTCATGTAGTCCTTTTGCTTGTAATTTTGATGTGTCACAAGTATTTCGGCCATTTTTGGTGACCAATAATTTTTTGTCTTTATTTTCTACCCCCCCAGTGTACTGGACTTTGTAAATATGTCATTTTTTTTTCTTTCATAAGATTTAACAAATGACTTTTAAATGTTCTTAAAAATAGCCCGATGCACGCAATTTGTTATGTTCTGTTATGCACAACATTTAAAAAGCTGTGAAATTTTTATTTCTCAACCAATTTTGATGAAATTTGTTGGACATTTAATGTAGCCACAAGACCTTTTTAGTGCAATTGGTTTTATTCAAATTTGCTGAATTTGAAAAATCACTTTGTGGTACCTATTATTATTATTTCTCTTCAGTTGTGTAAATAATGAAACTTAATTTTGATATTATGTTCTCAAATGTTTAAATATATAATGCTGAAAATAAATTCTTTGAGTTTATCTTCACCTCATGTTTTTTGTTCATTCTTTTTGTGTTGTTAATGCTTTAAGTTGAAAAGAAATAGCGTACGTCTTTTAAGTCGATACAAAATTGCCTATGCTTCTATAGTATAACTCAAAACAGCCAATACTAGCGATTGAAGCTTGTTTTAGGTAACCTACAGATCCTGTTTCTTCGACTGTTACATTCACATACATAAGTCTTATCATGATCCTAAAGTTGATCGACGACCAATTTCTAATCACTCGATTGTGGGTGGATGAGTGTGGGGTCTCGTCCATACTTAGCCCTGTCTCGACCGACAAATATCCCAGAATTCCATGTGTATCAAACACTGAAACTTACCAGTAGATTGGGATGAGTTCCAGACTCATGTGATGAACAATTGTGCTCCTACACGCAGCGTGTGCGTCTCTCATAGACCACAAGTAGAACAGCGTATTTATCTTACTACAAATTCAAACTTTCAACAGTTTCGTCAACATGGCTACAGAACATGACATAATTTTTGTTTTCGTCAAAATTTGCGCCACTCACTTGAGACAATTTAGAGGAGACAGCCCTAACAGGTACAAACACTCCTAACATTTATAAAGGGATGTAACCAATTCAATACTAATTCTAGTAGCAGAATGAAAAGCCATACTAAAAGGTTCCTAATGATTTAAAATTGATGCTTCAGATCAGATGATACTGAAGAGGCAACAAAAATTTGGCTGAAAAACTGAAAATTTGAATAGAGCAGTCCACTGATGGGTGACACTATCTGTGCTATTGGTGAAACAATAAATGAATAACCTTTGTTGTTTTTTTTTTCAGGATGTGTTTGAAATAAAATACATTTTCCCTCCGAACAAAAAAAAAATTAAAAAATAAAAAAAAATATTGGGATAGATTTTAATTTGTTTTCCTTGCTGTTCTACTGACAGCATTAAAATTTTGCTTCAAAGTGATTATCTGTTACATTGAAAATGGAACTAAATCATTTGCTACGGATATGGCAGGTGAAGTTTAAAAAAAAAATCCTAAATATTTCTCAAAAGGAGGGAAAAGTGACCTTGACCTTCCCTAGGTTCAAATGTTCTAGTCTGACAGCGATGGTACCAAAATAGATCTGCTCTGAGAGAGAGAGAGAGAGAGAGAGAGAGAGAGAGAGAGAGAGAGAGAGAGAGAGAGAGAGAGAGAGATTAAATAAATAAAAAAGAATAGGAAACGAGAAAGTGGACAGATAAATGCAGTGACTTTAGTTGTAAATGCCACATTGAGATCACACAAAGTAATGTTTGATCAAAATTGTATGGTTTAGTCCAGATAAAGTAAATGAGCTTGATTTTGATACTGAAAATACAAAATTTAGAATTATGAAACACCAAAATAGTACGCTTCACCATCTTTTTTTTTTCTATATTGTAACTCCATACCGAGTAGAGACCAGTTAGGTCCATAATATTCATTGTTAAAGAGGTAAGGATACAAAGTGTGGTCAAAACCACAGTTACCTTCCATAATTGGAAGACTAAAAACAGTTTTCTAATTGTTTTATAGTATTTATATCTATAGATTAACAATCTTTTTTCAAACATTAATTATTATCATGTAGATGAAAATAAATAGAGGATTCGGAATTCCCGTACGGCTGTGCACCGTAACGCACTTTTTATGGAAATTCATAAAACCTTCCTGAAGAGTTGAAGATCTTTAGTCGGATTTAGAAATTACAAAAAAAAATAAATTAAATCTACTGTGTAAAATTGCAATGACTCTACCCCTCTCCCACCCCCGTCTTTTTTTCCTGAACAATGTTTTCTGCCCACAGTAAGGGAGGCGGTAAGGCAAGTTATTCATGAAATATTAACATAGTGTTGGGAAGACAAAGAAATCATTCCTCAAATGTCGACACGTTTTGATGGAGTTGCTCAGCTGTGAAAATTTCTAAGTAACCGTCAAAGGAACACAATTCATAGATTGAATGATATTGCCATCCTTAACACTCTTTGACGATTGCAAAAAGCGATTGTGTTATGCCTCGATCCTCGTGGCCAGGCAGTACTACTCCTAGAACACAGATTGGTCACATCTTGCCAACAACACAATAAACCAAGCAAGATTTAATGTGGCCGGCCAGGCATAACTACTCCTAGAATACAGGTAGGTCAAATCTTGCTAACAACACAATAAACAAAGCAAGACTTAATGTGGCCAGGCATTGCTACTCCTAGAATACAGGTTGGTCAGATCTTGCCAACAATACAATAAACAAAGCAAGAGTCAATCACATTCTACACATATTCAAGACAGGAGGTTCCAATTTCTAAGTAATGGTCAAAGGGACACAATTTCCCCCTTAGTACACAATGTCGGTAAATGAGTTTGGAATGTTTACTTTACATATTATTTTCTGTCTTCTGAAAAGATGCAAAATTAATCCATAACTGTCCTTTACTTTTAGAGGATGCTGGATATAGCCGGCCCACAGCAAGGGCTGTTCTGTATTAAAAATATTTTTGAACCAGAAATGGAACTTAAGAAAACAAAAGCGGAATTCAATTTTTTCTTAAAGTAAGGAACACACCATCATATTGCTTTTTTCCCTCCAAAACAAGACGTTTATCATGGGAAAACCGATAATAAAATTAAACAACAATCCCTTAACTCATCCTAATCATCAAGATGTTTCAAACCAGCTGCTGGAGAGTAAGGTTTTAGAGCTAGAGGCTCCTAAGAGTCCTAATCAATTGTTTTATTTGCTCAGTAGCAAAGTTGGCCGAATGTATAAAAACATTAACAACTTGGACCAGTGTTGCTCTTCTTAAACTTTTTATGTTCCAACATTTGTGCAACATTTGCTACAGTTCTAACATGACAAGGCTTTACTTGCCCCCTAATATCAGATTGTTTACAATCAGCGGTGACGTCACGAACTATTTCCTTTTCAGGGCCAATGTATTTTATTGCCGTTTAATTCATTAAGTCCTAAGGTTTTTACGTGTTAACAAATATTGAATCCTTCATTCTTTGGGGCTCATTTTTAATTGGAGATTTCTGGACATAATTATGTTCAAAAAACTTTTCTGCTGTAAATAATGATCATTCTAGGTTCTTTTAAAAAAAAAAGGTTATTGAATTATAAAGCACAGAGAATGCTGATTTTTAACGATTTTCATTAAATACTGTTGTTATTTTTTAATACGTATATGGACATAAATTCTGGAAATAAAAAGTTTTAACTACAAAAATGCAAGATAAGTTTAGGCAAGGAAAGGAAATGTATTGCGTGCCAAAGCTAAAATGATTGGCTCCCTTTTATTGTTTGTTAAATAGTTCAGATTAATTAAATGTACTTAGAAGTACTGGAAAGGTCTTTATATGTAAAATTTTTAGTTATATTAATGCTTTCTCTCTCTCTCTCTCTCTCTCTCTCTCTCTCTCTCTCTCTCTCTCTCTCTCTCTCTCTCTCTCTCTCTCCCTCTCTCTCTCTATCTATCCATCTTTCTCTCGCTCTCTCTATATCTATCTATCTTTCTCTCTCTATCTATCTATCTTTCTCTCTCTCTCTCACTCTCTCTCTCTATATATATATCTATCTTTCTCTCTTTCTTTCTCTCTGTCTCACTCTCTCTCTCTGTCTTTCTCTCTCTCTATCTATCCATCTTTCTCTCGCTCTCTCTATATCTATTTTTCTCTCTCTTTCTCTCTCTCTCTCTATCTATATATCTATCTTTCTCCCTCTCTCTCTCTTTCTCTCTCTCTATCTATCTATATCTTTCTCTCTCTCTCTATCCATATATCTTTCTATCTCTCTCTCTTTCTCTCTCTCTCTCTCTCTCTCTCTCTCTCTCTCTCTCTCTCTCTCTCTCTCTCTCGCTCTCGCACACACAGAATGGAATAAGAAAATTACGGATCGACCAATGAACCACCGAACTGAACGCAATATACGGTGTTGAGAGCCACAGAGATTGGGTTTATGAATCAGGGTTGCGTATGATATTCATCTAGATCTGCACTGTTCTTTCAAATTTTTATTGATTATATACATCAGAGCTTTTCATAATTATAAAAAAATACTAGCATTTTTGAGTTTCGAATGGTAATTTAAACTTTTCATTAAAAAAAATGCAACCAACAAGACAATGCAGGTTAATGTGTGTAAGATCTAGGCAGACATCTTAACAAACGAGGTTTAATTGCCTGCCGTTGGATAAGAATTCTTTCCTTTTCATTACGCGGGAATCCATTTTTAGGAAGCTAGTTATCCCGTATAATAATAAAACGGGAAAATGGAATTTCAATAGAATAATTTGACAACTTCATTAATTTGCGTCATCTGCCTTTGTCCGCCATTGTGATAATTATGTATTCTACACTATAATAATTATGATAGCAGAGGCAATATTTCAATTTCAGAGCGTGGAATCTAAGCTCATTAAACGTCGTAACTGAGGTTTGGTATTCAAACTACAAGAACACACTTGGCTGGGTAATGACATACTAAGGCCTTGACTTGTAATTGATTTTACAGCATATTTTTAAATCGAAGGATTATTGAATAAAATCTTTAAGACTTGATTTTAAAAAAAAGGAAGAAGAATAAAGCTTAAAAGCACTGAAAATGTTATGCTTCTTTTAAAATAAAACTTTTTTTTATTTTTTATAATTCAAAGGTATAAACTCCAACTAAAAATGATTGTTACAATTTTACAGGAGATCAGTCCAATGCATGCGCAAGACATCACTAAAATATTATATGACTATTTGTGGCTAATTATTCCAGTTTTTTCTCGAAAGAGATCTAAATGTGCCATTAAAACAGATTCTAGACCTACACATCTATATGCATTCAGTAAGATCTACTGTCAATTAAGAAAAAATGATGGTCTGTTTTTAAATGAAACGTTGAACTGAAAAACTGTACAGTGTAACCTAGAGTGTTACAGAAAGTTCCGCCCAGAGGCTGCATAATCTGAGCTGCTCTTAATTTGTTGAAAAAAAAATTAACTTCAGACAATTGACTTTCAAATGAGACGAAAAAAAGAGAAAAAAAGAAAACTCCAAGAGTGTTATAAATTTGGTTGGGTAGGATTTTGAACGTCTTCTTGTTGCGTTTTTTTTTTTTTTTTTTTTTTTTTTTTTTTTTTTTTGGGGGGGGGGGGTTGTTTTTTTTCCCGTATATTTAAAAAAATTTGATTACAATTTTAAAGCTCCGTTCTAAGTCTAAAATGATTCAATAAAATATTGTAGGTCATTTTTTTTTATGTTTTGTTATTTCATTATCTTTAAATAATTTCTAAATACTGGGTATCCCCATTTTTTCCTTATTTGACATCCTGTGATCAATTTAAAATTCTTCTGTTTAAACTTTAAGTTTCACTTCATAGGTGCAAAAATGAATATCTAACAACGGAAACCAGATTCATAACGTTCTAGAGCTAATCTAACCAGTTCCGAGACCATTTCAAATATAAAAATAAATCCAGTGCCAGTTTAATATCATATCTAGATCTACATTGCCTTAACAAGTAGTAAGATCAGAGACTGAAAAAAAGGGAAATACGATGGTCCTATTTCAATGAAACTATCATCTGAATACAACAATAACGCTAATAGTTTTGCGAACCCCAGGGATAGTTCCCAGGAATAAACGGAAGTTAAGATGTAGGTTTGAAACCTTCACACAGTGGACTGCTCTTCATATCGTTGCAGAGCTTTAACTTAATAGCATACGAACTCTTTATTTATGAACACCCTTGTTTTCAATAATGTATGATAAACTTAAAAGAATAAACGCAAAGTCTATAAATCTAAGAAATAAAGGCCAGTTTTGCAGTTAAGTGATTGATTGCAGGTTAAGTATAAACGGATTCTATACTAGGGGTTTTCATTGACTGGCAAATTATTATTATTATTATTATTATTATTATTATTATTATTATTATTATTATTATTATTACTATAATAATAATAATAATCAATTATTTATTTATTTATTTATTTATTTTCCTTCATGCGTGCAAGAGCTTGTAAAAAAATATTAACCCATTATTCAAACGGGCACTGTCTGAAATAGTGCGATTTCTCCCTATCTGTTATTGTATTCTACATGATTAGGACAACAAAGTTCTTGCTTCTAACTAAAAGTGCTAGATCTACATCTAACTTCATTCAAATTTCAAATATGCACCCAGTCACGTGGTGCTGCCACTGCCGTAAGTGTATTGCAGATTTCCGTTAGTTTCAAACCCTTCTGTGGTCGGTAAACCCTGTGAGGTCTCTTGTGAACTAAGTCGGTGCGCCGCCTATAATCCTAAAGTAGCGGACGCTCTAGATCAAACATCTAGCCATTCATCAGTCACCTCGGATTGGACAGTAAACGAAGAAAAAAAATTAAGACCAGGAAAAAGTGGCCTAAGTTTCTCATGATTTCTCCTTCCATTCTGATTATTAACTTAATATTATTTAAACAGAAACTTAACACGGCACCATAAAGAAATTAAAAAAAAAAAAAACAAGCAAGGCACAAAGGGTGGGGTATAGGGGCATGAAGGTGTTTAAATTTGACAGCCAGGACAAGAAAAATCAGCTGGTCGCGCCTAAAAAGGGTTTGGATTATCCGCAGCTGTTCAGCTGTTGTCATACAAACAAAACATAATAATGGTTGTAACAACTACCCTAAATGTCTTGGAATCACTCACTCCTTTTCTTTATATTTTTATCCCGCTCCCTCCTTCACACCTCGCTTTAACAAGAAGTTATTATTGACAGGTTTTGCCTATTTGAGCGTTCAATGAATGAACTAACCTGAAGCTCACTTTCCATGCTGAGGACCGTGCAGGAGATCATGACATCCATGACATTAAGACAAATCTAACATCTCGAGCAATGAAACTCATTGATCACGTGATATTGAACAACCCTAGACTGGACCGTCAGGACTCAGAGAGATGCAATAGCAAACGCTAATGATAAAGAAATCAGCCTCAATTATTGCTCGTCCTCTGTGGGAACAGAAAAACTTTCGAGTTTTAGAACATTGTGATAATCTTCGAGCGTCGAGTTGTAGCCTATAACAGTTACAAAAGTTTGATTGTAATGTTCTATGTAGACCGTCCAATTGGAGGTGATGGAAGAACTGTTTGTTATGTTGACACTGACAAATATTTGATTGCAATGTGGACCGTCCAATTGGAGGTGGTGGAAGAGCTGTTTGTTATGTTGACACTGGCAAATATTTTTATTGTAA
Organism: Elysia crispata; assembly: GCA_033675545.1. Taxonomy (NCBI): domain Eukaryota; kingdom Metazoa; phylum Mollusca; class Gastropoda; family Plakobranchidae; genus Elysia; species Elysia crispata. The sequence goes on from JAWDGP010005963.1 coordinate 158,463, forward strand.
TGTTTTATGTAGACCGTCCAATTGGAGGTGATGGGAGAACTTTTTGTTATGTTGACACTGACAAATATTTGATTGTAATGTTTTATGTAGACCGTCCAATTCCAAGTGATGGGAGAACTTTTTGTTATGTTGACACTGACAAATATTTGATTGTAATGTTTTATGTAGACCGTCCAATTCCAAGTGATGGGAGAAATTTTTGTTATGTTGACACTGACAAATATTTCATTGTAATGAAAAATGTAGACCGTCTAATATGAGGTTATGGGAGAACTTTTTGTTATGTTGACACTGACAAATATTTGGTTGTAATGTTTTATGTAGACCGTCTAATACGAGGTGATGGGAGAACTTTTTGTTATGTTGACACTGACAAATATTTGGTTGTAATGTTTTATGTAGACCGTCCAATTCCAAGTGATGGGAGAACTTTTTGTTATGTTGACACTGACAAATATTTGATTGTAATGTTCTATGTAGACCGTCCAATACGAAGTGATGGAAGAACTGTTTGTTATGTTGACACTGACAAATATTTGATTGTAATGTTTTATGTAGACCGTCCAATTCCAAGTGATGGGAGAACTTTTTGTTATGTTGACACTGACAAATATTTGATTGTAATGTTTTATGTAGACCGTCCAATTCCAAGTGATGGGAGAAATTTTTGTTATGTTGACACTGACAAATATTTCATTGTAATGAAAAATGTAGACCGTCTAATATGAGGTTATGGGAGAACTTTTTGTTATGTTGACACTGACAAATATTTGGTTGTAATGTTTTATGTAGACCGTCTAATACGAGGTGATGGGAGAACTTTTTGTTATGTTGACACTGACAAATATTTGGTTGTAATGTTTTATGTAGACCGTCCAATTCCAAGTGATGGGAGAACTTTTTGTTATGTTGACACTGACAAATATTTGATTGTAATGTTCTATGTAGACCGTCCAATACGAAGTGATGGAAGAACTGTTTGTTATGTTGACACTGACAAATATTTGATTGTAATGTTCTATGTAGACCGTCCAATACGAAGTGATGGAAGAACTGTTTTTTATGTTGACACTGACAAATATTTCATTGTAATTTTTTATGTAGACCGTCCAATACGAGGTGATGGGAGAACTGTTTTTTATGTTGACACTGACAAATATTTGATTGTAATGTTCTATGTAGACCGTCCAATACGAGGTGATGGAAGAACTTTTTGTTATGTTGACACTGACAAATATTTCATTGTAATTTTTTATGTAGACCGTCCAATACGAGGTGATGGGAGAACTTTTTTGTTATGTTGACACTGACAAATATTTGATGGTAATGTTTTATGTAGACCGTCCAATTGGAGGTGATGGGAGAACTTTCTGTTACGTTGACACTGACAAATATTTGATTGTAATGTTTTATGTAGACCATCCAATACGAGGTGATGGGAGAACTGTTTTTTATGTTGACACTGACAAATATTTCATTGTAATGTTTTATATAGACCGTCTAATACGAGGTGATGGGAGAACTGTTTTTTATGTTGACACTGACAAATATTTCATTGTAATGTGGACCGTCCAATTGGAGGTGATGGAAGATCTGTTTGTTATGTTGACACTGACAAATATTTCATTGTAATTTTTTATGTAGACCGTCCAATACGAGGTGATGGGAGAACTTTTTGTTATGTTGACACTGACAAATATTTGGTTGTAATGTTTTATGTAGACCGTCCAATGCGAGGTGATGGGAGAACTTTTTGTTATGTTGACACTGACAAATATTTCATTGTAATGTTCTATGTAGACCGTCCAATACGAGGTGATGGGAGAACTTTTTGTTATGTTGACACTGGCAAATATTTTTATTGTAATGTTTTATGTAGACCGTCTAATACGAGGTGATGGGAGAACTTTTTATTATGTGGAACACAAAACGTTATCAGTCAATGTAGAGTTGAGAAGATGAGGCTACTGCCTAACTCATTCAGTTCGTGAGGCTCCAATCCGCGAAATACGGTCGCTTACTTGTAGATATAACAAGTTTGATGGTCTAAACCTATGACACCAAGTTGCCTCTTACCCAAGACAAAGCTTTTATTATAAAATTTAGACCCCAGCAATATTCACAGGCGACGACTTGCTTCGAACGCGCCGTTATATTCAACTGATACATATGTTATCTCCCTTTTTTATTTTTCTTTGTTAACCTTTTCTCACAAGTAGATAATTCTAATGTGAGATTGATTCAATCCCGAAAACTAGCTAGCCTAATATGTGGCGGACAGAGTTCAATCACTCATAATACACGGTCCAACTTCAGATATTTTTTTTTTTTTATTTTCCTTTTGCTTCCGTTTTCATTTCAATCCTCCAACAGATCTGAATAATTATGCGGCGTGGATAGAAATTATTATGACGGACTTTTTTTTACGTCACCTTAGTTTCCGGATGAATCTCAAAATGAGGTGGCGGCTCTCCACCAATGTAGGGTTAGTAAGGTGAGATCCTACTTTACTACCAGATGATCCCAGGCTAATTTGGGAGACACAATAAAATTTCCATCTTGCCAGACCATCATTCTAACTAGTGAGATTTTACCCCACTACCAGAGGGTCTCAGGCTAATTTGGGAGACACTTTTAAACTTCCATCTTGCGAGAACAACACTCTACCAGCTGAGCCACAATGCGCCTGTCTGATAGTGTTTTTTATGGTTCTTTTTATTTTTAGTCGCGGCAGAATATAACCTTAAATCACACTTAAAATAATAGGCTAAATCTTAACATTTTATTCTCAGTTTCCGAACCAGATAAAGTTGCATTAAGATCTGACAGGAGTCATATAGATGAGCCCACGAATAAACCAGAATGCTTCTTTTCAATAGCCATATCAATTGATAAAGGGAGAGAAGCAAGCTTTCAAATGACATTACCATTGCTAACTTATACTGTACGTTAATTCTTCGCTTTTATAGAGTTTAGGCACTACAATCGCTGTGCTGTCTATTTTTTGTGAGGAGGTGAGAAAACTTGATGAACGAGGAGATGAAAAAAATTGATGAGTGAGGAGGTGAGAAAACTTAATGAACGAGGAGGTGAGAAAACTTGATGAACGAGGAGGTAAAAAAACTTGATGAAAGAGGAGGGGAGAAAACATGATGAACGAGGAGGTGAGAAAACATGATGAACGAGGAGGGGAGAAAACATGATGAACGAGGAGGTGAGAAAACATGATGAACGAGGAGGGGAGAAAACATGATGAACGAGGAGGGGAGAAAACATGATGAACGAGGAGGTGAGAAAACATGATGAACGAGGAGGTGAGAAAACATGATGAACGAGGAGGTGAGAAAACATGATGAACGAGGAGGGGAGAAAACATGATGAACGAGGAGGTGAGAAAACATGATGAACGAGGAGGTGAGAAAACATGATGAACGAGGAGGTGAGAAAACATGATGAACGAGGAGGTGAGAAAACATGATGAACGAGGAGGGGAGAAAACATGATGAACGAGGAGGTGAGAAAACATGATGAACGAGGAGGGGAGAAAACATGATGAACGAGGAGGTGAGAAAACATGATGAACGAGCAGGGGAGAAAACATGATGAACGAGGAGGTGAGAAAACATGATGAACGAGCAGGGGAGAAAACATGATGAACGAAGAGGTGAGAAAACATGATGAACGAGGAGGTGAGAAAATTTGATGAACGAGGAGGGGAGAAAACATGATGAACGAGGAGGTGACAAAACATGATGAACGAGGAGGTGAGAAAACATGATGAAAGAGGAGGTGAGAAAACATGATGAACGAAGAGGTGAGAAAACATGATGAACGAAGAGGTGAGAAAACATGATGAACGAAGAGGGGAGAAAACATGATGAACGAGGAGGTGAGAAAACATGATGAACGAAGAGGTGAGAAAACATGATGAACGAGGAGGTGAGAAAACATGATGAACGAAGAGGTGAGAAAACATGATGAACGAAGAGGGGAGAAAACATGATGAACGAGGAGGGGAGAAAACATGATGAACGAAGAGGTGAGAAAACATGATGAACGAGGAGGTGAGAAAACATGATGAACGAAGAGGTGAGAAAACATGATGAACGAAGAGGTGAGAAAACATGATGAACGAAGAGGGGAGAAAACATGATGAACGAGGAGGGGAGAAAACATGATGAACGAGGAGGGGAGAAAACATGATGAACGAAGAGGGGAGAAAACATGATGAACGAGCAGGGGAGAAAACATGATGAACGAGGAGGTGAGAAAACATGATGAACGAGGAGGTGAGAAAACATGATGAACGAAGAGGGGAGAAAACATGATGAACGAGGAGGTGAGAAAACATGATGAACGAAGAGGGGAGAAAACTTGATGAACGAGGAGGTGAGAAAACATGATGAACGAGCAGGGGAGAAAACATGATGAACGAGCAGGGGAGAAAACATGATGAACGAAGAGGGGAGAAAACATGATGAACGAGGAGGTGAGAAAACATGATGAACGAACAGGGGAGAAAACTTGATGAACGAGGAGGTGAGAAAACATGATGAACGAACAGGGGAGAAAACTTGATGAACGAGGAGGTGAGAAAACATGATAAACGAGCAGGGGAGAAAACATGATGAACGAGGAGGTGAGAAAACATGATGAACGAAGAGGGGAGAAAACATGATGAACGAGAAGGTGAGAAAACATGATGAACGAACAGGGGAGAAAACTTGATGAACGAGGAGGGGAGAAAACATGATGAACGAGGAGGGGAGAAAACATGATCAACGAGGAGGTGAGAAAACATGATGAACGAAGAGGTGACAAAACATGATGAACGAGGAGGCGAGAAAACATGATGAACGAGGAGGGGAGAAAACATGATGAACGAGGAGGTGAGAAAACATGATGAACGAGGAGGGGAGAAAACATGATGAACGAGGAGGTGAGAAAAAATGATGAACGAGGAGGTGAGAAAACATGATGAACGAGGAGGTGAGAAAACATGATGAACGAGGAGGTGAGAAAACGTGATGAACGAGGAGGTGAGAAAACATGATGAACGAACAGGGGAGAAAATTTGATGAACGAGGAGGGGAGAAAACATGATGAACGAGGAGGGGAGAAAACATGATGAACGAGGAGGGGAGAAAACATGATGAACGAGGAGGGGAGAAAACATGATGAACGAGGAGGGGAGAAAACATGATGAACGAGGAGGTGAGAAAATTTGATGAACGAGGAGGGGAGAAAACATGATGAACGAGGAGGGGAGAAAACATGATGAACGAGGAGGTGAGAAAACATGATGAACGAGCAGGGGAGAAAACATGATGAACGAGGAGGTGAGAAAATTTGATGAACGAGGAGGGGAGAAAACATGATGAACGAGGAGGTGACAAAACATGATGAACGAGCAGGGGAGAAAACATGATGAACGAAGAGGTGATAAAATTTGATGAGCGAGGAGGGGAGAAAACTTGATGAAAGAGGAGGTGAGAAAACTTGAACGAGGAGGTGAGAAAACATGATGAACGAAGAGGTGATAACATTTGATGAGCGAGGAGGGGAGAAAACTTGATGAAAGAGGAGGTGAGAAAACTTGATGTACGAGGAGGTGAAAAAACTTGAGGAACGAGGAGGTAATAAATTTGATGAACGAGGAGGTGAGAAAACTTCATTTTAAAAAAATGCACTGAGAAAAGCTTCATCCGACATGGAAAAGATTGCGTACTCCGACCTGAAAAGAAAGTTAAGAAGAAAAATTAACAGAGCGTATCTAACCTGAAAAGATCGTTAAGAGGAAATATTAACAGAACGCATTCCGACCTGAAAAGAAAGTTAAGAAGAAATATTGACAGAGCGCATTCCGATCTGAAAAGAAATTTGAGAACAAATATTAACAGAGCGTATTCTAACCGAAAAGAACGTTAAGAACAAATATTAACAGAGCGTATTCTAACCGAAAAGAACGTTAAGAACAAATATTAACATAGCGTATTCTAACCTGAAAAGAAAGTTAAGAAGAAATATTAACAGAGCGTATTCCGACCTGAAAAGAAAGTTAAGAAGAAATATTAACAGAGCGTATTCCGACCTGAAAAGAAAGTTAAGAAGAAATATTAACAGAGCGTATTCCGACCTGAAAAGAAATTTGAGAACAAATATTAACAGAGCGTATTCTAACCGAAAAGAACGTTAAGAACAAATATTAACAGAGCGTATTCTAACCGAAAAGAACGTTAAGAACAAATATTAACATAGCGTATTCTAACCTGAAAAGAAAGTTAAGAAGAAATATTAACAGAGCGTATTCCGACCTGAAAAGAAAGTTAAGAAGAAATATTAACAGAGCGTATTCCGACCTGAAAAGAAATTTGAGAACAAATATTAACAGAGCGTATTCTAACCGAAAAGAACGTTAAGAACAAATATTAACAGAGCGTATTCTAACCTGAAAAGAAATTTAAGAAGAAATATTAACAGAGCGTATTCGGACCTGAAAAGAAAGTTAAGAAGAAATATTAACAGAGCGTATTCCGACCTGAAAAGAAAGTTAAGAAGAAATATTAACAGAGCGTATTCCGACCTGAAAAGAAATTTGAGAAGAAATATTAACAGAGCGTATTCCGAACTGAATACAACGTTAAGAATAAATGTTAACAGAGCGTATTCCGACCTGAAAAGAATGTTAAGAAGAAATATTAACAGAGGGCTTAAAACGTAAATGAAAGGCTACATAGAGGAAAACTAAGGGGTTAAGGACCTAAAACAGCAATTCAATATAATGATAAAAATTGAGACGAGAAATGAACACCAGAAATGTGAGAGAAAGTTAATTATAATGCAAAATTTACTAGAAAATAAATGCACAGTTGTAGCAAAGTCTATATAAATATGGAAACACCATCCTCACTGAACTACCTAGCCCAGACTGCTAAGACTTTCCTTAAATAAGAGTGTTCAAGAACTTCCTTAAAGTAAGATTAAGCAAAATAAACACCTAAGAGGGATCAGCTTGTAAGAGATATACGTTTAGGAGGAGCCGAAACATAAAACAGATCAAATCAATATTCAACGGAATCCTGACTTCAAAGAAAAATTTGATCAAATTAGAGAGAAATTAAACATACTTCACAAGAAAGGAGAAAGGAGATATCTTAAAGACAATCGTGCAATGAGCTTTTTATTTGAAGCTCCTCTTATGAGGTCATAAAAAGATTATCTAACCAATTTCAGATCAGAAATTGCTGATAGAGCAAGCTGGCTTCTGGATAGCTCACATTTATCAAAAAAACTTTATCATAAATTTCATAAGGTGTTTAGAAGCTCGAAGTAAACGGAACAGATATATAGAAAAATCAAAATCAAAGACAGAACCTCCCGCGAAAAAAATAAAGTGAATAAAAAAAAGGGGAGCCAAAATTTGACAAGTATCAAGAAATAATTTTAAATGAGGCAGTAACGATGAGCTTAAAAAGAAAGATTTGAATACCATATGTCAACCTATACTCAAATAATTATGGCTGCTAATCTTGGACACTCACCACAAATCATTAAGTCATACGGTAACAGTAAACCGGGGAATGATCAAACGTATAAAAATTTATACTTCATTTCACGGCTTATCTCAAGCATGGAGCACACAGTAATGCAAATTTATTAATATCAAATATACCTCTGTCGCTTTTTCTCTATCACTTTCTCCCTCTCTCTCTATCTCTCTCTCTCTCTCTCTCTCTCTCTCTCTCTCTCTCTCTCTCTCTCTCTCTCTCTCTCTCTCTCTCTCTCTCTCTCTCTCACTGTCATTCTATGTTGTGGCTCTTACTTCTCTCTGCGTCGTTCTTCTCTTTCCTTCCTTCTACAACAAATTATCTGTAACAAAGTTTATCTCATAAAATATCTTTACCCAGCTAAAGATTGGGAATATATACAGCAGTCTAAGCAAAGTTTATCTCATAGAATGTGTTTATCCAGCAAAACATTGAGAATATTAAAGTGTTATCTTAAAATTAATATAATATATGTGTATATCCACCTAACATTGAGAATAATAAACAGTTCTCTTAAAGTTTATCTTATAAAATGTGTATATTAAGCTAAACATTGGGAATATTAAACAGTTCTCTTATCAAATGTTTCTTATAAAATGTGTATACCCAGCTAAACATTGAGAGTAATAAACAGTTCTCTTAAAGTTTATCTCATAAATTTGTATACCAAGCTGAAAATTGAATGTATTAAACAGTTCTATTAGCAAAGTTTATGCCATAAAATCTGTATACCCAGCAAAGCATTGAGAATATTAAAAAGTTCTCTTATCAAAGTTTATCTAACAAAATATGAATACCCTGCTAAATATTTAGAATAGTAGAAAATTCTGTTAGCAAAGTTTAGCTCATAAAATGCCTATACCCAGCTAAACATTGAGGATCTTAAACAGTTCTCTTAAAGATTTATATTATAAAATTAATGTGTATACCAACTAAACATTGAGAATAATAAACAGTTCTCTTATTAAAGTTTCTCTTATAAAATATACCAAGCTAAACATTGAGAATTTTAAACATTTCTCTGAAAGTTTATCTCATAAATTTGTATACCAAGCTGAACATTTAATGTATTTAACATTTCTATTAGCAAAGTGTAGGTTATAAAATTTGTATACTCAGATATACATTGAGGATATTCAACAGTTCTGTTATCAAAGGAAACTGCTTATAACCACTAAACATACTTAATATTAAACAGATCTCTGAGCAAATTTATCCCATAAAAAATGTAAACCCAGCTAAACAATTTGGATATTAAACAGTTCTCTTATAAAAGGAAGATATTTTTGCCCACTTAATATAGAGAATATTAAACAATTCTCTTTTTTTTTTCTTCAACAGTCTCTCTCTCTCTCACTCTCTCTCACTCTCTCTCTCTCTCTCTCTCTCTCTCTCTCTCTCTCTCTCTCTCTCTCTCTCTCTCTCTCTCTCTCTCTCTCTAACTTCTACTAGTCAAGCACGGCTTATCTCAAAGGATGGTTTATACCATGC
>JAWDGP010005963.1:175000-202500 GCA_033675545.1 Elysia crispata
TGAGCAGCTATAAAGGTATCATTCTAACAGATATATCTACGAGTATATAAGTAGACAAAGAGACAAACAGAGAGGTCTGAGGATGGGTGGATTGATAGTGCGATAAATTATACGGTTTGAAAGGATGGAGATGAGGCATGTGAAGGTATAGGGAAAGCAATAAACGACATCATACACTCAAGCTCTGAGAAAAGAGTCGTGGAGAAGGGGCTGTAATAAACTATGTTGAGTTTAATCAGCATATAAAGTATCCTAAACATGCAAGCAGAGAGAGAGAGAGAGGGGGGTTGTGAGAGAGAGAAGGAGGAGGGGTATGAGTGAGAGTGAGAGAGAGAAAAGAAAGACAGGATCTGAGTGTGAGAGGCACAGTGAGAGAGACTGTGACAGAGAGAGGAGAGAGAGTGTGTGTGTGAGAGAGAGAGAGAGTGTGTGTATGTGCGAGAGAGACGAGAGAGACAGAGTGTGTGAGAGAGAGAGAGAGAGAGAGAGAGAAAGAGAGCGAGAGAGACTGAATGAGAGCCAGAGAGAACGAGAAAGACCCAGAAGTGTCAGCCCACTCTGCCAGTAGATCTAGATCAGAGGACCTTAAGTCTATATTATTGCTGTCAGCGAACTCCCCAGATCTCAGCTAGAACTAACTCCCAGGCCTGTGTGCACTTCTCTTAACGGTCTCTGATTTTCTCCTCCTGTGCCTGGACTATAACCATTGCGACTGAGATTCTGTTTCTAATTCTTTGACCATGGTAAGTTGGTAACAGTAACACTGCTGGAATCGCTCGTACTGACACAATCATCTTGTCGCCATCACATCATGAAAATCAACTCTTTCAATTTGCGTGTGGATACGCAATGATGTTTTGTTTATCTTTGGCTTATTTTGGGTTCTTGTCTCATTTTATTCATTTGCTTATGATTTTGTGTTGTTTGTTTCGTTTTGCTCTTTTTTTTTTTAATATAAACTATTAAGGCAATATTTAAATTTTCATCAGAGGATACAGAGAAATCTGGCTGGCTTCTTTTCCAGCGTACATGTTTTTTGGTGTTTTTTTTTTCCCCTCTTTGTTTAGGCTTTTATGCAAATCAATGACCATTGCTGAAGTTTGCTTACTTTTACATAAAATTAATTATGATGAGAGTTTACTTCTTAATTGTAACTCGTTTAAAAAAAACTATTGATCACAAAATGCTCGTGCTTGTCTGATTTCCAAGAGAGTTAAGGCTTTAAGATTGTCCAAATACTGTAAAAAAAATGAAAGAAATTTTATTGACCTCATCTAGAGCGGCTAAGTCGTAAACTTTAAACCATTGCATGCATCGCAAATTCAATAATCAATTACAGCGAAAAGGTACCTGAAGAGATTGTAAGAGTTGTGGGAAAATAATATCACATTTACAAAGTTACTGACTTGGACTTAGATAGACAAAAGATAGAGTGAATTTAACTTTAAGATACCCTTGCCTTTCTTGAAGCTTTATCATCTAGACTAGTGTTATACAATACATCAATTTTTCTTGATTGATGGATGCTTCCCTGAAACAAAGAAGCAGAAAACTGTGGAAGAAAAAAAAAGGGTGAGAGCATGTTAAAATAAATCCTTGTTAATCAGTTCAAACAAAATAATGCAAGAACAAGAGTCTGTCAATGATAACATAAAAAATGGATTATGGGGTAGTTGAGACAATATCGGTTTTGTTTTTATTGGGTTTTTTTTTTTTTTTTTTTGGCCTTGAACATCAGAAAAGCAAAAGCCACTTTCACCATCGCTCGAAGTGTTACTCTCACACCAAATTTTAAGCTTCATAACTCTTACCGTTACTAAGAATCCGACTTTTCTCGCGCAGAGTTATCCCGCATAACAATCAATGAGTGATTCATGACGGCTCATGGCAAACAGTAAACAAATAAAACATTATTCTCGCAAGCCACAAGTTGTCGTTTAAGCACTCTGTGTAGTATATTCTAATTTTTTTTCCTATAAAAGTTAAAGATTGAAAGTTTTTTTTATAGAAAAACAAATGTTTTTCAAACATTTTTACTCATAACATTTATTATTTGTAGCAATCGATCGATAATCTGTTTGGATTTAGCAATAAATCAATCACTAGGCTTCAATCAATCGCACCTCTTTACATCTAGCCTGAAACAGGAACGAAACATAACAAAAAAAAATTAAATTCCATTTTTATCAAAAACGACAATTTTCCATGAAGGAAATGGGAAACTATCAAAAGAATATTGCATTCTTAATATCCCTCTTCGATCGTATATCTTGCGGAAATGGCAGTCTGAAAAATCGTTTTATAAGAAGGAAAATTTTTTGTTGTTTTTTTTTTTTCATACAGGTCTTTCTAATCATTTCGATTGCTGAATCAATGAGCCCAGAACAAAATAGAAAGTTAACAATAAGCTTGGGTTTTTCTCTCCAATTCTCTAAGATCGTATTTTATGAATGGGCTCGGTAACTCGATGACGTCCAATGAAAATCAATATGCCCTCATAGGAATTACACAAATATTATTTTCTATGAGAAAGTTTCAATTAATATTATTCAGTTATAATAATGAGGAGCTGCGATTAAGACATTTGGTGTTTGTTGTATTTTTGTTGTTGTTGTTGTTGTTGTTGTTGTTGTTGTTGTTGTTGTTGTTGGTTGGTTGGTTGGTTGTTTTCTTTTTCAATTTATATTAATAAAAGGGATAGGACTTTGCGCGCTTTTTTATGTTAATTTTTGGGAGGGCAGGATATTAATTTCATAATGAAAGTGAATTCATAAAGTTGAAACTATTGTTCTTTTTTAGATCACTCCTTTTTTTTTCTTCTCTCTTTCTCATTATTTGTTTCTTCTTTCTCTCCTTTCCTCTCTTACTGTCTGCCTTTTTATTACATATCCTTTATATCTCTCTCTATCTCTCTCTCTCTCCCTCTCTCTCTCTCTCTCTCTCTCTCTCTCTCTCTCTCTCTCTCTCTCTCTCTCTCTTTCTCTCTCTCTCTCTCTCTCTCTCTCTCTCTCTCTCTTTCTCTCTCTCTCTCTCTCTCTCTCTCTCTCTCTCTCTCTCTCTCTCTCTCTCTCTCTCTCTCTCTCTCTCTCTCTCTCTCTCTCTCTCTCTCTCTCTGTCTATCTCTCTCTTACTTCTTTTCTTATCCATCGTATTTTTTTACACTACATTCCTCTGTCGTCTCTCTATTTGTTTCTAATTGCTCAGTGTCTTATCTCCACTTGAAAAAAATCATTCAGTATTATTGTTCTTTATTTACTTTTTATATGTTTTGATTTGAAATCTTTCGCTCCACATTGTACACCCAAACATCAAGAACTTTTCATCCGCTTTTTTTTTTGTTTCTTATAAGATTTCCAAAGAAAAGCAGTTTCCTAGCAGTTTGTTGGAATGAATAATTCATCGGCTGTCATTAGAGCTTTTCATGAAGTTTTTACAAGAGAGGAAGATAGACAGAGAGAGAGAAAGAGAGTGAGAGAGACAAAGAGAGACAGTGAGAGAGAGAGAGAGAGACAGGGAGAGACAGTGTGAGAGAGAGAGAGAATGTGAGACAGAGAAATAATGAGAGACAGAGAGAGATATATATATAGAGAGAGACACACAGTAGGAATATAGAGAGAGACAGAGAGAGATATATATAGAAAGAGAGACACACAGTGAGGGATATAGAGAGAGACAGAGAGATATATATAGAGAGAGACACACACAGAGAGAGATATAGAGAGACAGACAGAGAGACACAGAGCGAGAGGTGTCCAAGAATCTGATAGAATCTAATATGGAGAGTGATGAATGAAAACAGCCATTTTGAAGACGTTTATTGATTTTGTTGAACCAAGAGCCAGTTTTGGGAAAATCTATAAAAAATCTCCCTTAGATGTTTCCTGTTTTCTCTCTCTCTCTCTCTCTCTCTCTCTCTCTCTCTCTCTCTCTCTCTCTCTCTCTCTCTCTCTCTCTCTCTCTCTCTCTCTCTCTCTCTCTCTCTCTCTCTCTCTGAGTTATTTCTTGACTTCCTTAAATGAAGGCCGGTTGAGGCTGCAGATCAAAGGCAGAGTATATTTATGTTTTAATTGTATAATGGAATTGGTTCTGAGAACAATGTTGTCTTTTGGAGAATTGTTTTCCTGTGAAGTTCTTGAGAAAGCGCACCTGTGCCGTGGTCTAAGGCTAGTTTGATTTACATAGGATAATTGGTAAAGGAAAAATTATTTGGGAACGAAAACAGTATTTTTTTTATTCTTTATTTGTTTTGGGTTTTTTTTAACTAATAAGTATCTTTGCCCTTATATAAAAAATAAATTATGGATATGGGAGACACGGCTAGACAAAGTGATCGAAATTTTCATTCAGAACGACAAGAGAGAGAGAGAGAGAGAGAGAGAGAGAGAGAGAGAGAGAGAGAGAGAGAGAGAGAGAGAGAGAGAGGCAGACAGACAGACAGAGTGAGAGAAAGAAAGAGAGAGAGAGAGAGAGAGAGAGAGAGAGAGAGAGAGAGAGAGAGAGAGAGAGAGAGAGAGAGAGAGAGAGAGAGAGAGACAAACAGACAGACAGACAGAGACAGAGACAGAGAAACAGAGTGAGAGAAAGGGAGAGAGGGAGAGAGAGAGAGAGAGAGAGAGAGAGAGAGAGAGAGGGGGGGGGGGGGGGGCAATTGAGAGAGAAGGTGAGATTTATGTGGTATGGGAGGGAGATAACAATAAAAAGACAGAGAGAAAAGTTGGTGAGGAAAAGTGACAGGAAGAGAGAAAGAGAGGAGAAGAGGTAAGGTGAGAGAACCAGTGCACCTCAGTCTGGGTCATGGTAAGGATTACCCTGGTAAGAAGATTGGTTAGCGATTCCGATCCGGATAAACACTCGCGTAATAATTGCCGAGTATCGATTATTTCATGGGTCAGTAGATCCGATACGGTCTGGTTCTAGAAGATTCCCCACCTGCACACGTGGCTCAGCCATAACCTCAAACAAATCGCTCAGAAATCTGCACAGGTCGTTATCTGGATATGGACACTGGTCACGTGAGGAGCTCATCATTATCTATTTCAGACTTAGGTTTTGAAGTTGTGGTTTTGTCTTTATAACCCTGTATTGTTTGATTCAGATTTATTGCTTTTGTCGGAATGACTTGAGATTATTATTATCATTATTATTATTATTATTATTATTATTATTATTATTATTATTATTATTATTATTATTATTATTATTATTATTATTATTATTATTATTATTATTATAATTATTATTATTATTATTATTATTATTATTATTATTATTATTATTATTATTATCATCATCATCATCATTTTTATGAAGATGATGATGATGATAGGCTTGTTTGACGAGCTTTTTATCGGATTGAGCTTCTCTGTAACCTTTCAAGACTTACAGGCACTCCAGTGGATTGGGAGTTGGAACGTCAGCCCTGATACCCAGACGGTCATTTTTCGCAGGTTCGAACCTCACACTGCTGCTGGTACAGTTTTAGGCCTCATCTTTTCATTTAATCCCTGCCCGTCTTGGACTTGTTTAATATGCAGAATAGGCCTGGATTTACTTTTTGTTCACCAGCTCTACGACGCAATCAATCAAACAAACAAAACATAGATGTAAGAGGGATTTTTTTCATATGGAACTACTTTCGCCGGAAGCTGCGCCCTAAATTTTTGCTTTGATTTTCATGAATTAGAAAATAGACTTTTTTTTTTCAATTTTACAAACGCATATGTTGAAAAATCAGGAAAAAAAATATTACTCCGATTTCTGCGCTCCTGAAGCAGGCAGAAAAACTTTGCTCTAAAGATTTTCTACATAAAGAAGTTAACTTCAATCCAGCTTCATGAAGGATTGATAGTTTGATGTAATTTATCCATATGACAGGATTTGCAGATAGTTTTTTTTTTTCTTGGACATCAAAGAGTTCGCGATTGACACCCTAACCCTGCACTCAGTCAGCAAACAATCTTAACGGTATTCACTTCCTTTGGCTACTCAAAGAGAACAAACTGCTTGCTGTGGGTCTCAGGTCAATCGACTGGTCTGTAGTAAGAAGTTTCAGATACAGACCTCCGTCAGGCCCCTAGCAGGGCTGGCTGGGCGAGGAACAACTTGCGATGGTTTCATTCATTAATGTTTTCTGGGAGTGTGTAAGATGTTACATAAATACACGTAGCTGGAAATGAACCCATGTACCGCATACATTGTAAGTGTGTTCTACCTACTGGTTTAATTCCCCCCCCCCCCACCCCCCGAAAAAAAAACCACACACACACTTTTTCCCCTACACACCATTTTTTACATAATTATATACACATGCCTGATCTATTAGCTTGCAGTAGATCGTATGACAGGTAATTTATAAAAAGGTCTAAACACAAGGAACTAAAGTAAGCGCTCTGGAACTAGCACTAAATTTAGCCCTATTGACAAATGCGACCGTAATCAAAAAGATTTCCGTGTGCTAAAGAGTTACACCCCTCGGTGCCAAGTGTCGTCTGCTTATCTGCGTTGCTACGGACGCTAAGCGTTGAGGGGAGGGACAGTTTGTTAGACAGTTTATGGCAGTCTAAAATCACTGCCTACCCTATTGGTTTCTTCTTAACACAGAGGTTTAAGCGGGTGTTCAGGACTGCCTGAGTTTATATTATATTATAAAGATTGGGCTGACAGGTATGAGAGAAGAGGAAACGAAAAGAAAAAAAAATAATAAAAAGGAGAAAGGGAACTTCCCTTTTCTTTAATTTAATTAGGAACTGTTGTCCTCTTTATCTGAAATCGATTGTTGCGGCGAATAATTTGAGGGGAAAAAAAGAGATTTCAAACTGGATTGTGGTTGAGGGGGCACTAACAATCAAAATAAATTGCTATAATTTTTCCAATATGAAATCGAGAAAATTATTGCATTTTAGCCTATTTGTGTGTGTGTGTGTGTTTTTATGTTTGCCAATCATATAAAGCAGGGAACTGGGTAATAAATTATAGAAGAATTAGAGCAAGATAAAGGAGAATTAGAGCAAGACAAAAAAATCTATCACAGAGAGTCGGTCAGAAGAGAAAGAGAGAGAGAGAGAGAGAGAGAGGGGGGGGAGGAGAGAATAGGGCTTATAAATTTTGTTTTATAGACAGGCACAGATTGAGAGACAGAGAACAGGCAGACACATAGACAGAGAGAAGTTTTTAAACCATGCCAGACAAAGTCACCCAAGTGTCTCCCGAGGCTGTCAATTGAAGCGTAGCAGCCAATGTTTGTCCATACTTGGACACTTACACTAACCACTGCTGCTCCACACAGCAAGACCTCACAGGATTGGAAGTTACGCTAAACATTGTGGCGATATGTCCCCGTGAAATATGGAGCATACCGAAAAATGTACTTTGCGTTCATTTTTATAATCTGTAACCCTCCTCCATGGCGCTAAAACAGAACGGCTTTCCGATCTTTGATGTAACGTTTTGCCGCTGCTTCGAACCATACCTTAAATGTTTGAGTTTGTGGCCTGATCTACTGAGCCCTGTTCTCACTGATGGAGGTTTAGATAGTTCAGCATGGACCTTTAGCGGTAGGACTACGTCAAGCACTCAATGAGAAAAAAACGAAATCTTCTTGGTATGAGATCCGGCAAGCTTTGAACAAGAAAGAATTTTCCACATCGTGGCCCAAAAGGGAATTTCCTGGATTGAAGGGGAGGGAGTGGTGGGGGGAGGGTGATAGTTTTATTGTCTGTGGATTCTGTGATTTTGGTTGATGTGATTACAATATTGGTATTGTTGCTGCTGCCGTTTTTGACGTGTTTAGTTCATCAAAGCTATTTCTTTCTTATTCTGATTAGATCGATATTTTTATCAAATTCTGTAAATAATTGATATGTTTCTGATGTTAGCAAGTCTGTGTTAGGGTGATTGGTCGCATGTCTCTGATGATAATAAACCCCGGTGGAGTGGCTGATTGGAAATAGTCTGGGTGGCAGTGTACATGTATCTGACGTTTTATTCGTTGATTGTGTATCTCTGACGTTGGAAGTATTTGAAGTTTGTTGATTGTGTATCTCTGACGTTCGAAGAATTTGAGGTTTGTTGATTGTGTATCTCTGAAGTTGGAAGTATTTCAGGTTTGTTGATTGTGTATCTCTGGAGATGGAAGTATTTCAGGTTTGTTGATTGTGTATCTCTGACGTTGGAAGTATTTGAAGTTTGTTGATTGTGTATCTCTGACGTTGGAAGTATTTGAGGTTTGTTGATTGTGTATCTCTGAAGTTGGAAGTATTTCAGGTTTGTTGATTGTGTATCTCTGGAGATGGAAGTATTTCAGGTTTGTTGATTGTGTATCTCTGAAGTTGGAAATATTTCAGGTTTGTTGATTGTGTATCTCTGAAGTTGGAAGTATTTCAGGTTTGTTGATTGTGTATCTCTGACGTTGGAAGTATTTCAGGTTTGTTGATTGTGTATCTCTGACGTTGGAAGTATTTTAGGTTCTTTCATTGTGCATCTCTGTCGTTGGAAGTATTTTAGGTTCGTTGATTGTGTATCTCTGACGTTGGAAGTATTTTAGGTTCTTTCATTGTGCATCTCTGACGTTGGAAGTATTTGAGGTTCGTTGATTGTGTGTCTCTGACGTTGGAAGTATTTGAGGTTTGTTGATTGTGTGTCTCTGACGTTGGAAGTATTTGAGGTTCGTTGACTGTGTATCTCTGGCGTTGGAAGTATTTGAGGTTCGTTGATTGTGTATCTCTGGCGTTGGAAGTATTTGAGGTTCGTTGATTTTGTGTCTCTGACGTTTGAAGTATTTGAGCTTCGTTGATTGTGTGTATGACGTTATAAAGGTTTACGAGTGGTTGATTATAGATATGGGTGGCTATTCGTTTTCTGTGTTTAATAATAATAATTTTTCTTGTTGGCTGAGTCTGGGTCTAAGACGCCCAATTTGTGTATAGAGCGGTTGTTAAGTGTTTTTTTTAACGTTGTTAAATAATCAACGAAACGCATGGCTTGTAGCTTTTACCTGAAGCAGAGAAGTCCAGACATGGATGGAGTTAAATGGATTTCTGAAGTATACCAGTCTAGATCAGGGCGAGGGCTTTTTTATTTGAATTGTCAAGTTGTTTAAAGGTACCTGTAATGTGTACATGTAGCTAATCGTGCGGAAGTTCGAAGATAATTTGTTGGTTGAGGAAATTGTGCATCAAATTTATAAAAATGTTGGGGGGTTTTTTATGTGTGCATTTCTAATCGCGAGATATGTTAAATTTTTTTCCTTCTCATTTTTTTTTAATTTGTTTATGGTTTCCAATAATACTTATTTATTTCAATTTGGTTTTAAGGCAGGATGGATGTCGACAGAATCTTAAAACAAAATACAAAAGCTTTTTTTATAAACCAAAAGATCTTGCAAAGTTATTTCTTAGATCAGAAGAATATGGACGGTTTAATCAATTGCCTAAACAGAATTGACACTGTCGGCTAATGACAGAATGAGTGCGTGGATCACACCTACGTGAGAAGGCGAGACACAGGGAAGGGACTCTTTAGACCGACATACAATAAAGAAACTCACAATGGTTGTTGCCGGCTGGACAGCAGAAAACCGGTCCGGGGAAAGTTTGTGTGCGTTGTTCTCAGCAAGGAGCAGCTTTAGTTTGACGAGCTAATAGGCTGGTTTGTGTCTCACGTTAGGAGCTTCGTGCCGCAGTGTGGCGGTGGCCAGAAAGCGAGCTGGCCAGATTGTGAACTGAAAGGCTTTTGTTCTAGGAATAGAACAATAATCACACGTCAACCGAGATCGATGTGGAAAGTAAAAAAACGGCTTGGTGAATTATCTGAAGCAGAAAGGCAACTAGGTTGCTTATCATTCATATAACTTTCTGTTCGATCCAGACCTCTTAACCTAAAGCTTTGGACTTTTATCGATTTGATACATGAAATAAGCTCCCGTTGGGCATGGTTGGCTCAGAAAATAGAGAGCCTAGACTAATCCAACAAAGACGTGGAATCAACTCATTACAAGGTAGTTACAGGTCTCTGTAGCAGACGGGACTGAATGAAAGATGGTTCTAATCTTCTCTTCGCATGTTTCAGGCTCAAAACTCTTTATTTTGCTACTACATGTCGCTTGTTATGTTCTTACAACCAGCCTCCAACAAGTTGCATGCGCTGCCATTAGCCATACAACTAGTTTACATTCACGGGTGGACTAGAGAAAAGGGGTGAACTGCTTTCCCTCCATGTGGCTGCATTCGAACCCAGAGCATATGTATCAGGTTTTCGAAGCCTTTTCAAGTGTACCAAGATATTTCACAAGGCATTAAGGATAGGATAAAATAAATCCCGACACCAGATGGCAGCGATAGTCATGCGGGGGAGGGGGGGGGAAGGGGGGGGGGTATCAACCACTCGACCAGTTCCGCGCTCCTTTCGAAAAAAGAGGGAAGACGTGATCACGTGATGATAGAATTATTACAAGGCTTGATGAGCTGATACCGTCCGTCGAGAATGTACATATAGACTTTCTGGCATTAGACAGCTAGCAATGCAGCTACTAAAGTAAGACACTCCACTCAAACTTGGTTGGGCGATAGTGTTATTGTTATGTAACAAAGCAAATAATAATAATAATAATGATGATAATAATAATAATAATAATAATAATAATAATAATAATAATAATAATAATAATAATAATAATAATAATAATAATAATAATAATAATAATAATAATAATAATAATAATAATAATAATTAATAATGTTGGGCTTTTCTTGGCGTAAGTTGCTTTCCGTTGTGTACGTTTCATGTGATTGATTTCTTTTTATTGTACGACTCTAAGCGTTTAAAGTGGCAAATAGCACTGGTTAATTATTTATTTCTACGTCTGGTTATCGAATCTAACAATTAGAGCTACGGAGTCGAATGTTTCCACTCAACAAGTTTCATAGAGCGTGACCTGCCCTCAACATAACAAAACAGTTATTGACAATATAGCGTGTATGTGTATGTGTGTGTTTTTTCACCCTGGTGGTTATTGATTAAATTTAATAAAATATAATTATTGGTTTTACACTGGGTTCCCCTCTCATTTTCCTCTCCTTCTCTTTCTCTCTCTCTCTCTCTCTCTCTCTCTCTCTCTCTCTCTCTCTCTCTCTCTCTCTCTCTCTATCTATCTATCTATCTATCTATTTATCTATCTATCTATCTCTCTCTCTATCTATTTATCTATCTATCTATTTATCTATCTATCTATCTATCTATCTATCTATCTATCTATCTCTATCTATGTCTCTCTGTCTGTCTGTCTGTCTGTCTGTCTGTCTGTCTCTCTCTCTCTCTCTCTCTCTCTCTCTCTCTCTCTCTCTCTCTCTCTCTCTCTCTCTCTTTCCCACTCTCTTTCTCTATCTATCTATCTATTTATCTATCTATTTTCTTTCTATCTCTCTCTATCTCTTTTTCTATTTTTCTCTCTATTTCATTCATTATCTCTTTCTTTCACTTGCTGCTATCTATCTCACTCTCTTTTCCTCTCTCTATCTTTCTATCTCTCTCTGTCTTTCTCTCTCACTCTCTCTCTCTTAACTCTCCCTTAAAATGAATTTAAATGTATTTTTTTCAATTGATGAAGATAAAGTTGTAAATTTCAATCTATTTGTTATGGAAAGAGAAAGATATATATAGATAGAGATAAATTGTGTGTTTGTATGTTTAATTGTGTGCTTTTCTCGGCGACAATATCTCTGTGTTAAAACACTCGCTTTAAGATTTCAGGGAGGTTTATGCCAGTGAGTGGGTGGGCTCTTGCCTTGAAATGTTCTGTTCACTCTTTATGGTGCAGGTTGCTCTGGAATATCAAGCGAAAAATCCAAATTATCTGTAATGAACGAACTACATCAAAGCATAATTCAGTACCGGTTGCTTGTTCTGTTTGTTGATGTTGTTGTTATTGTTGTTGTTGTCGGTGTTGTTGTTGTTGTTGTTGTTGTTGTTGTTGTTGTTGTTGTTGTTGTTGTTGTTGTTGCTCTTCTTCTTCTTCTTCTTCTTCTTCTTCTTCTTCTTCTTCTTCTTCTTCTTCTTCTTCTTCTTCTTCTTCTTCTTCTTCTTCTTCTTCTTCTTCTTCTTCTTCTTCTTCTTCTTCTTCTTCTTTTTTTGCCACTGTTTTTTAGTGAGTAAAGAAATAGTGTTACCTCCCAGTATTTATCAATATAATAATTTCTTATTTCATTGGTAATAGGTTCTCTCTCTCTCTCTCTCTCTCTCTCTCTCTCTCTCTCTCTCTCTCTCTCTCTCTCTCTCTCTCTCTCTCTCTCTCTCTCTCTCTTAATAAGTGTGGGCAAGCATATACTGTATATAGAGAAAGATAACTTATAGAATTAAGTTGTTTTATTCAATTGTGTAATATATTGACAAGGGTCTTAAAAGAGGGCGAGATAAGCAAAGAAAAAGAAAATCTTTATGGGTGTGTATGTGTGTGTGAGAGTCTATGCCAGAGTATGGAAGCTGTATATATGGGCTCTCATCCTATTAGCTTTGCTCTACCTAACGTCAGTCTGTTTTAGGTACCGTAAATGTGATGGAATTTGTTAGGGGACAGATATAACAAATCAAACTTCAATCCAACCAGCGTGTATGGATCAGTGGTAGCGCCAGATTCTGATATCTGCTAAGGAAAATCTTCTGTGAACTGCAGACATTACCGCAGTCCGGGTTTGCACAGAATATTTCGGTCATCTTCTTAGCACGTCAGGGCATCATAGTATTACAGCATGACAAGATTTCATTACTGACACCTCTCTAAACTTCCTTAACACCAGGTCACAGAGTTCATAGTGAGGATTGCTCTACGTACAACATCAGACTTTGATTGTAAGAATATCACACTTTCCTTAAGCCACAGCAGTTTACAAATAGATTTAATAAGTAAAAAGTAACCACTGTTCTATTTATATGCCAAAATCGATGCTTTTGTGACAGATTTTGAGAGAAAACAAAACACTAGGGTTAACAGCACCGCAAGCCTAGCCTCATTCCGAGGAAGTGGAAAATGGCAGAAAGGAAAAAAAGGATTCAGTGTAGAACTATCTCTCAGTAGTGTCGCCATCATCCACAAACGTTACAGGGAAACGGTGACAACAATTATCCAACAATAGTTAGCTAGTGCAGACATGTTGACATGATTGCTGTATATAACCTGGTTGATCTTTTACCCCAAACGACAGTATGGTACATGCATCAGCGTTTGATTGAGGAAGCGGTCAGTCTCACGCTGGTGGTTTTAAATTTTTATTTATACAAGGGTGGATGGACAATTGCTATAATTGAAAAAGGAATGTCTTTACTTGTTACTCATATTGGTTTTTGTGGTGACTGATGATACTAGATTTAGTTGAGATTAAGCTGTGAGGAGAAAGAGATATGGAGCGAGTCAAACACAAAGAGCCGAAGCGGGAAAGGTATATATATATATATATATATATATATATATATATATATATATATATATATATAGAGAGAGAGAGAGAGAGAGAGAGAGAGAGAAGGGTGGAGGAAGAATGAGAGGTAGGGGTGTTCTTTGGATGGAAAACACATGTGGACAGAATGAGAGGAGAGAACGGACAGTTTCATAAAAGAGAAGGTAGAGAACGATAAAGAGATCGGGAGAGAGGAAAGTAGTCGTTAAATAGAGAAACACTTGAAGAGACAGAGTCAAAAATTAGGTTTTAGTGCGAGACACAGAGACACACAGACAAACAATATCATGTTGAGCAATGTATATTTACATCGAACCACATTATTTGATACTTGTTAGACTAGAATAAAGGTCTGCGTGTTTTTTATTTTGGGATCTGTATATGTGTGTGTGTACTCATGTGTGTCTCTCTATCTGTTTATCCTCATATGCGTCTCACTATCTGTTTGCTTCCTTTGTGTCTCTCTATCTGTGTGTCATCATATGTGTCTCTCTATCTGTTTGCTTCCTTTGTGTCTCTCTATCTGTGTGTCATCATATGAGTCTCACTATCTGTTTGCTTCCTTTGTGTCTCTCTATCTGTGTGTCATCATATGTGTCTCTCTATCTGTTTGCTTCCTTTGTGTCTCTCTACCTGTGTATCCTCATATGAGTCTCACTATCTGTTTGCTTCCTTTGTGTCTCTCTATCTGTGTGTCATCATATGCGTCTCACTATCTGTTTGCTTCCTTTGTGTCTCTCTATCTGTGTGTCCTCATATGCGTCTCACTATCTGTTTGCTTCCTTTGTGTCTCTCTATCTGTGTGTCATCATATGAGTCTCACTATCTGTTTGCTTCCTTTGTGTCTCTCTATCTGTGTGTCCTCATATGCGTCTCACTATCTGTTTGCTTCCTTTGTGTCTCTCTATCTGTGTGTCCTCATATGTGTCTCTCTATCTGTTTGCTTCCTTTGTGTCTCTCTATCTGTGTGTCCTCATATGCGTCTCACTATCTGTTTGCTTCCTTTGTGTCTCTCTATCTGTGTGTCCTCAGCTATGTCGCTATCTGTGTCTCCTCATATGTGTCTCTGCCTATTTGTTCTCATCTGTGCCTCTTTATCTGTGTGTCATCATATGTGTCTCTCTATCTGTGTGTCATAGTATGTGTCCTCATGTGTGTCCTCCTTTGCTTCTCTCTATCTGTTTGTCCTCAAATGTCTCTCAATAATATGTGTCTTCATGTATGTTTCTCTTTCTGTCTCTCTACCCGTGTGTCCTTATGTGTTTTTCTCTATGTGTCCTGATGTGTGTCTCTCTATCTGTATGTCCTCATGTGTCTCTCTATAATCTGTGTCCTCATTTGAATCTCTTTACTTGTGTGTCCTGATTGTGTCTCTCTATCTGTGTGTCCTCATGTGCCTCTCTATCTGTGTGTCCTGATGTGTGTCTTTCTATCTGTGTGTCCTCATGTGTCTCTCTTTAATGTGTGTCCTCATCTGAGTCTCTCATGTGTGTCTCTATTTGTGTGTTCTCATGTGTGTCTCTCAATCTGTGTGTTCTCATGTGTGTCTCTCAGTCTGTGTGTTCTCATGTGTGTCTCTCAATCTGTGTGTTCTCATGTGTGTCTCTCAATCTGTGTGTTCTCATGTGTGTCTCTCAATCTGTGTGTTCTCATGTGTTTCTCTGAATGTGTGTGTTCTCATGTGTGTCTCTCTATCTGTGTGTTCTCATGTGTGTCTCTCAATATGTGTGTTCTCATGTGTGTCTTTGAATTTGTGTGTCCTCGTGTGTGTCGTCTATAATGTGTGTCCTCACCTGAGTCTCTTTATCTGTGTGTCCTGATGAGCGTCTCTCAATCTGTGTGTTCTCATGTGTGTCTCTCAATCTGTGTGTCCTAATGTGTGTCTCTTCATCTGTGTGTCCTCATGTGTGTCTCTCTATCTGTGTCCTCATCTGAGTCTCTTTATTTGTGGGTTCTGATGAGTATCTTTATATCTGCGAGTCCTCATGTATGTCTCTCTATCTGCTTGTCCTTATGTATGTGTGTCTCTCTCTCTGTCTTCATGATTTTCATTATAATGTGCGTCCTCATGTTTGTTTCTTTATCTGTCTCTCTATCCGTGAGCACTTGAGTATTTCTCTCTATCTCCGTGTCGTGATGTATGTCTTTACCTGTATGTCCTCATGTGTGACTCTCTGTCTGTGTGTTCTCATGTGTGTCGCTCTATAAGCGTGTCTCCATGCGTGTCTCTCTGTCTGTGTGTCCTCATGTGAGTTTCGGTATAAGCGTATTCTTATAAATTTCTTTATCTGTCTGTCTTTCTATCAGCGTCACTGCATGTGTCTCTTTGTCTAGGTGTTTCTATATCTGTGTGTGCTGACGTGTCTCTCTTAGTGTATGTATCCTCATGTGTGTCTCTGTGTTTCTCATGTGACTTTATATCTGTGTATCGCCATGTGTCTCTTTATCTGTGTGATCTCATGTGTTTCTTTATCTCTGTGTGTGCCTATCTTTATATTTCATCATGTGTCTCTTTATTTGTATGTCTCTCTCTATGTGTCCTCAAGTGTCACTTTATCTGTGTGTCTCTCTCCGTGTGTCCTCATGTGTCTCTCTATCTATAAGAACGCATATGTCTCTTTATCTGTGTCCTCATTTGTCTCTTTATCTGTGTGTCCTCGTGTGTCTATCTATCTGTGTGTCCTCGTGTGTCTCTCTATCTGTGTGTCCTCGTGTGTCTCTCTATCTGTGTGTCCTCATGTGTCTCTCTATCTGTGTGTCCTCATGTGTCTCTCTATCTGTGTGTCCTCATGTGTCTCTCTATCTGTGTGTCCTCATGTGTCTCTCTATCTGTGTGTCCTCATGTGTCTCTCTATCTGTGTGTCCTCATGTGTCTCTCTATCTGTGTGTCCTCATGTGTCTCTCTATCTGTGTGTCATCAAATGTGTCCTCAAGTGTCTCTCTATCTGTGTGTCCTCATGTGTCTCTCTATCTGTGTGTCCTCATGTGTCTCTCTATCTGTGTGTCCTCATGTGTCTCTCTATCTGTGTGTCCTCATGTGTCTCTATCTGTGTGTCTCTCTATCTGTGTGTCCTCATGTGTCTCTCTATCTGTGTGTCCTCATGTGTCTCTCTATCTGTGTGTCCTCATGTGTCTCTCTATCTGTGTGTCCTCATGTGTCTCTCTATCTGTGTGTCCTCATGTGTCTCTCTATCTGTGTGTCCTCATGTGTCTCTCTATCTGTGTGTCCTCGTGTGTCTCTATCTGTGTGTCCTCATGTGTCTCTATCTGTGTGTCCTCATGTGTCTCTATCTGTGTGTCCTAATGTGTCTCTATCTGTGTGTGTCTCTCTATCTGTGTGTCCTCATGTGTCTCTCTATCTGTGTGTCCTCATGTGTCTCTCTATCTGTGTGTCCTCAAGTGTCTCTCTATCTGTGTGTCTCTCTATCTGTGTGTCCTCATGTGTTCCTCTGTCTGTGTGTCCTCAAGTGTCTCTCTATCTGTGTGTCTCTCTATCTGTGTGTCTCTCTATCTGTGTGTCCTCAAGTGTCTCTCTATCTGTGTGTCTCTCTATCTGTGTGTCTCTCTATCTGTGTGTCTCTCTATCTGTGTGTCCTCATGTGTGTCTCTCTATCTGTGTGTCCTCATGTGTCTCTCTATCTGTGTGTCCTCATGTGTCTCTCTATCTGTGTGTCCTCATCTCAAGTGTCTCTCTATCTGTGTGTCTCTCTATCTGTGTGTCTCTCTATCTGTGTGTCTCTCTATCTGTGTGTCCTCAAGTGTCTCTCTATCTGTGTGTCTCTCTATCTGTGTGTCTCTCTATCTGTGTGTCCTCAAGTGTCTCTCTATCTGTGTGTCTCTCTATCTGTGTGTCTCTCTATCTGTGTGTCCTCATGTGTTCCTCTGTCTGTGTGTCCTCAAGTGTCTCTCTATCTGTGTGTCCTCAAGTGTCTCTCTATCTGTGTGTCCTCATGTGTCTCTTTATATGTATGTCCTCATGTGTCTGTTTATCTGTGTGTCTCTATCTTTGTGTCCTCATGTGTCTCTTTATCTGTGTGTCCTCAAGTGTCTCTCTATCTGTGTGTCCTCAAGTGTCTCTCTATCTGTGTGTCTCTCTATCTGTGTGTCTCTCTATCTGTGTGTCCTCATGTGTTCCTCTGTCTGTGTGTCCTCAAGTGTCTCTCTATCTGTGTGTCCTCAAGTGTCTCTCTATCTGTGTGTCTCTCTATCTGTGTGTCCTCATGTGTTCCTCTGTCTGTGTGTCCTCAAGTGTCTCTCTATCTGTGTGTCTCTCTATCTGTGTGTCTCTCTATCTGTGTGTCCTCAAGTGTCTCTCTATCTGTGTGTCCTCAAGTGTCTCTCTATCTGTGTGTCTCTCTATCTGTGTGTCTCTCTATCTGTGTGTCTCTCTATCTGTGTGTCCTCAAGTGTCTCTCTATCTGTGTGTCTCTCTATCTGTGTGTCTCTCTATCTGTGTGTCTCTCTATCTGTGTGTCCTCATGTGTCTCTCTATCTATGTGTCCTCAAGTGTGTCCTCACGTTTCTCTCTATCTGTGTCTCTCTATCAGTGTGTCCTAAAGTGCCTCTCTATCAGTGTGTCATCAAGTGCCTCTCTATCTGTGTGTCCTCATGTGTCTCTCTATCTGTGTGTCCTCATGTGTCTCTCTATCTGTGTGTCCTCAAGTGTCTCTCTATCTGTGTGTCTCTCTATCTGTGTGTCTATCTATCTGTGTGTCCTCGTGTGTCTCTCTATCTGTGTGTCCTCATGTGTCTCTCTATCTGTGTGTCCTCATGTGTCTCTCTATCTGTGTGTCCTCATGTGTCTCTCTATCTGTGTGTCCTCATGTGTCTCTCTATCTGTGTGTCCTCATGTGTCTCTCTATCTGTGTGTCCTCAAGTGTGTCCTCACGTTTCTCTCTATCTGTGTCTCTCTATCAGTGTGTCTTCCTATCTGTGTGTTCTCATGTGTCTATTTATCTGTGTGCCCTCAAGTGTGTCCTCAAGTGTGTCCTCATGTGTCTCTATCTGTGTGTCCTCGTGTGTCTCTCTATCTGTGTGTCCTCATGTGTCTCTTTATCTGTGTTTCTTCATTTGTCTCTTTATCTGTGTGTCCTCAAGTGTGTCTCTATCTATATATCTCTCTATCTGCGTGTCCTCATGTGTCTCTCTATCTGCGTGTCCTCATGTGTCTCTCTATCTGCGTGTCCTCATGTGTCTCTCTATCTGTGTGTCCTCATGTGTCTCTCTATCTGTGTGTCTCTCTATCTGTGTGTCTCTCTATCTGTGTGTCCTCAAGTGTCTCTCTATCTGTGTGTCTCTCTATCTGTGTGTCTCTCTATCTGTGTGTCCTCATGTGTTCCTCTGTCTGTGTGTCCTCAAGTGTCTCTCTATCTGTGTGTCTCTCTATCTGTGTGTCTCTCTATCTGTGTGTCTCTCTATCTGTGTGTCTCTCTATCTGTGTGTCCTCAAGTGTCTCTCTATCTGTGTGTCCTCAAGTGTCTCTCTATCTGTGTGTCTCTCTATCTGTGTGTCCTCAAGTGTCTCTCTATCTGTGTGTCTCTCTATCTGTGTGTCTCTCTATCTGTGTGTCCTCATGTGTCTCTCTATCTGTGTGTCCTCGTGTGTCTCTCTATCTGTGTGTCCTCGTGTGTCTCTCTATCTGTGTGTCTCTCTATCTGTGTGTCTCTCTATCTGTGTGTCTCTCTATCTGTGTGTCCTCAAGTGTCTCTCTATCTGTGTGTCTCTCTATCTGTGTGTCTCTCTATCTGTGTGTCTCTCTATCTGTGTGTCCTCAAGTGTCTCTCTATCTGTGTGTCTCTCTATCTGTGTCTCTCTATCAGTGTGTCCTAAAGTGCCTCTCTATCAGTGTGTCATCAAGTGCCTCTCTATCTGTGTGCCCTCATATGTCTCTCTATTTGTGTGTCCTGACTGTGTCTCTCTATCTGTGTGTCCTCATGTGTGTCTCTATCTATCTGTCTCTCTATCTGTGTGTCTCTCTATCTAAGTGTCCTCATGTATCTCTCAATCTGTGTGTCCTCATGTGTGTCTCTCTATCTGTGTGTCCTCATGTGTCTCTCTATCTGTGTGTCCTCATGTGTCTCTCTTGTGTCTCTCTATCTGTGTGTCCTCATGTGTCTCTCTATCTGTGTGTCCTCATGTGTCTCTCTATCTGTGTGTGTCCTCATGTGTCTCTCTATCTGTGTGTGTCCTCATGTGTCTCTCTATCTGTGTGTCCTCATGTGTCTCTCTATCTGTGTGTCCTCATGTGTCTCTCTATCTGTGTGTCCTCGTGTGTCTCTCTATCTGTGTGTCCTCATGTGTCTCTATCTGTGTGTCTCTCTATCTGTGTGTCTCTCTATCTGTGTGTCCTCATGTCTCTCTATCTGTGTGTCTCTCTATCTGTGTGTCCTCATGTGTCTCTCTATCTGTGTGTCCTCATGTGTCTCTCTATCTGTGTGTCCTCATGTGTCTCTCTATCTGTGTGTCCTCATGTGTCTCTCTATCTGTGTGTCCTCATGTGTCTCTCTATCTGTGTGTCCTCATGTGTCTCTCTATCTGTGTGTCTCTCTATCTGTGTGTCCTCAAGTGTCTCTCTATCTGTGTGTCTCTCTATCTGTGTCTCTCTATCAGTGTGTCCTCAAGTGTCTCTCTATCTGTGTGTCCTCATGTGTTCCTCTGTCTGTGTGTCCTCAAGTGTCTCTCTATCTGTGTGTCTCTCTATCTGTGTGTCCTCAAGTGTCTCTCTATCTGTGTGTCTCTCTATCTGTGTGTCTCTCTATCTGTGTGTCCTCAAGTGTCTCTCTATCTGTGTGTCTCTCTATCTGTGTGTCCTCAAGTGTCTCTCTATCTGTGTGTCCTCATGTGTCTCTCTATCTGTGTGTCCTCAAGTGTCTCTCTATCTGTGTGTCCTCATGTGTCTCTCTATCTGTGTGTCCTCATGTGTCTCTCTATCTGTGTGTCTCTCTATCTGTGTGTCTCTCTATCTGTGTGTCCTCAAGTGTCTCTCTATCTGTGTGTCCTCATGTGTCTCTCTATCTGTGTGTCCTCATGTGTCTCTCTATCTGTGTGTCCTCATGTGTCTCTCTATCTGTGTGTCCTCAAGTGTCTCTCTATCTGTGTGTCCTCATGTGTCTCTCTATCTGTGTGTCCTCATGTGTCTCTCTATCTGTGTGTCCTCATGTGTCTCTCTATCTGTGTGTCCTCAAGTGTCTCTCTATCTGTGTGTCTCTCTATCTGTGTGTCTCTCTATCTGTGTGTCCTCAAGTGTCTCTCTATCTGTGTGTCTCTCTATCTGTGTGTCTCTCTATCTGTGTGTCCTCAAGTGTCTCTCTATCTGTGTGTCTCTCTATCTGTGTGTCCTCAAGTGTCTCTCTATCTGTGTGTCTCTCTATCTGTGTGTCTCTCTATCTGTGTGTCTCTCTATCTGTGTGTCCTCAAGTGTCTCTCTATCTGTGTGTCCTCAAGTGTCTCTCTATCTGTGTGTCCTCAAGTGTCTCTCTATCTGTGTGTCCTCAAGTGTCTCTCTATCTGTGTGTCCTCAAGTGTCTCTCTATCTGTGTGTCTCTCTATCTGTGTGTCCTCAAGTGTCTCTCTATCTGTGTGTCTCTCTATCTGTGTGTCCTCAAGTGTCTCTCTATCTGTGTGTCTCTCTATCTGTGTGTCTCTCTATCTGTGTGTCTCTCTATCTGTGTGTCCTCAAGTGTCTCTCTATCTGTGTATCCTCATGTGTCTCTCTATCTGTGAGTGCTTATGTGTCTCTTTATCTGTGTGTCATGATTCTCTGTATCTGTGTGTCCTTATGTGGCTTTTTTATCTGTTCGTCCTTAGATGTGTCTCTCTATCCGTGTGTCTCAAATGTGTCTCTTTATTTGTGTGTACCTAAGTATGTCTCTCTATCTTTGTGGCCTCATGTGTCTCTCTATTTGTGTGTCCCTCAGTGTATTTCTCTATCTTTGTGTCCTAATGCTTCTCTCTATCTGTGTGTCTCTAAGTTTGTCTCTCTATCTGTGTCTCTACGTGCGTGTCAACATGTGCCACTATCAGTGTGTCCTAATGTGCTTTTCTCTATAGGCGTGTTTTTATGTGTTTTCTCTATTTGTGTGTCTCTCTATCTGTGTTTCCTCAAGTGTCTCTTTATCGGTATAATTCTCTATCTATGTAAACTCACCTGTGCCTCTCTACCTGTGTTATCAGGCTGACACAGAAGAGACAGCACCCGCCCCGGCTCAGGACACCGCCCAGGAGCAGCAGGAGCAAGAGAAGGCCGGAGAGGAAACGCAAGGTAAGCAGAAATTCAGTGATGTTAATCTTGACCGGCTGATTGATTCATTGGGATATTGCTCAATAAAGTTTTTGATATAGCTTGTCCTATGTAAAGTCAATACAAGATTTTCTTAAAGAGTACCAAAAGCAGTCTGAGTTTAGGTAAGGCCGACAGATCGCTCCGTTGGTAGAAAGTGTGATTGTGACTACGTAGGTCTCAGGTTCGCTCCCAGATATTTCTGATAGATCATGTGATGGTGCGGTGAATACCATCTCGGCGGGGCGGAACGGCGTTGTCTCAGTGTAAGAGTCTAGGGGAACTTGACGAACGCTTAGCGAACCAACGACCCAGGCAGGGTAGAAACTGATGCAGCCCGCTGGCATTATGTGTTTGAAACCTGTAGGCTTACATGTATTGCTCTTGTGGATATCAGCTGGCTGTTCCCACTACATCCATCTTGCAATTATTGTCATCATCATCATCATCATCATCATCATCATCATCATCATCATCATCATCATCATCATCATCACCATCATCATCATCATCATTATTATCATTATCATCATCATTATTATCATCATCCTCATCCTCATCATCAGCATCATCATATTCATCGACATCAACATCATTACTATCATCATCATCATTATCATCATCATCATCATCATCATCATCATCATCCTCATCATCATCATCATCATCATCATATTCATCAACATCAACATCATTATTATCATCATCATCATTATCATCATCATTATATTCATCAACATCATTAATATCATCATCATCATCATCATCATCATCATCATCATATTCATTTTCATCAACATCAACATCATTATTATCATCATCATCATCATCATCATGTTTATCAACATCATCATCATCATCATCTTCATCATCATATTCAAATTCATTAACATCAGTATCATTATTATCATCATCATCATCATCATCATCATCATCATCATCATCATCATCATCATCATCATCATCATCATATTCATATTCATCAACATCAACATCATTATTACCATCATCATCATTATCATCATCATCATCATATTCATCAACATCATCATTATTATCATCATCATCATCATCATCATCATCATCATCATCATCATCATCTTCATCTTCATCATCATCATCATCATCACGACCACCACCATCATCCTTATCAACATCATTATTATCATCATCATCATCATCATCATCATAATCATCATCATCATCATCACCATCATACGGTATCATCTCTGTAGAGGTCGTCGTAAAACAGCATGCCGTTTGTCCCTCATACGAGCCCGCTTGCTGGACTCTGGTAACTTCATACCAGTCTAGTCCTTGCTGCCGTCTAGCCAATGCTTCTGCTATGATCAAAGTGTCAGAAATGTCATAGATTGTATCAAAGATCCCAGCAAACCATTGTATACCAAAGTTGAGAGGAAGAAAAACTTGTTTCTGTCCCGAACTAAGTAATGCACGGAAGATGTCTACCAGTTTGCAATTCTAATTTTAGCGACTTGTAAATGTAAGGGTTTAATTACCGAGATATTTTTTATAGAACGTAAAGAAAACTGGGGAGCATGATTTTTAGTTAAAAGCTTTATTTGAAGGACAAAGTTCATTGAACGTCAGTGCTGAAATAATCTAATAAAGGTGTATGATAAGAATTTGTTGCTGCTCCAATTTAACAACAGAAGGCAGAAGATAAAATTTATACCGCAAGGAGAGAAAAGCTAAGCTGGTTGTTTAGCTCCAGCGATTGTTTGATAAAAAAGGCCTTCTTCTTTTTTTTATTCCATTAGTGTATATTGTGAGAATGGGATTGAAAATTTCAGAAACCAAATGTTATTAATTGTTGTTCGGCTGCAAGTTTGAAGTAGCATGCTTGGCCAAGCTTTTAGGCCGATTATTCTTAGAGGAGTGAAAGATTTATAAGTCCTTAACAATTCCCCTCAGGCTTGCTAAGAAATCTCACAGGTAACAAAGACACAGAATTTGGACGAAACGATTCAAGTACAACTCTTGAGAGGTGACTGGAAAATGTTCATGCTTATCCAAGAGTCGCCTTTCCCACATAATCTAATGACGTAGTCATCACAAAAGGGAATTGATTTTTAAACTTCAATTACAGAGTACAAACAATATGGCAGCCCGTGTTGGAGATCTGCTCCACATAAGCTTTTATCCAGGCTGGTCTAGGGCAGGATATGGCGCATCAAGTGGTACCCAAATCATAATTAATGATTGTTATTGTAATATGGGACAGTTTGAGTTCTACAGACCATTGTGGTCTGTTAATCTTTATTGTAACTTTCCTGTACTCCGCTATTACTAGCCTCCAGCGTCTTGATTCTGGACGTTTACAGACTTCTGGTTCAAGTGTACTCCGCTATTACTAGCCTCCAGCGTCTTGATTCTGGACGTTTACAGACTTCTGGTTCAAGTGTACTCCGCTATTACTAGCCTCCAGCGTCTTGATTCTGGACGTTTACAGACTTCTGGTTCAAGTGTACTCCGCTATTACTAGCCTCCAGCGTCTTGATTCTGGACGTTTACAGACTTCTGGTTCAAGTGTACTCCGCTATTACTAGCCTCCAGCGTCTTGATTCTGGACGTTTACAGACTTCTGGTTCAAGTGTACTCCGCTATTACTAGCCTCCAGCGTCTTGATTCTGGACGTTTACAGACTTCTGGTTCATGTGCTTGTGGGTCATATTCTTTGTTTACCGCATCAGTTTTAGAGGGGTTGGTGAGATTAGAGGTCAACAACGATTTCTTGACACTAGTGGGGCAGGTCTTTTCAGGGCTTTACACTTCAAAGCTAATTATTGATTCACGGACACCTGACCTGGTTTTCATGGTAGAAAGATTTTAGTGACTCAATGGTGAACGTGTTCGCTTTGAGATCTATAACGACTTAGAGAGGCCAGGATTTGATCTTAGGCCTTCTCGGTGGTTGGGCTTTACACTGCCTGCCAGAGAACTTAACACGGCCTAAGAAATGACTTGTGGGAAGCTGACTTTCTTAAAGCAGATCTCACCTAGCCTTATTTTTCCTTAATTTGTTTCACAGAGACACCTGGAGAGAGCGTCGCGGCAGAGACAGAGGCTGCTCCTCAGGAAGAGCAGGGAGAAGCAGCAGAGGCAGCGGGAGAGCAGCAAGAGGAGGGAGAGGGAGAGAAAGAGGCGGAGCCTGCAGCCCAAGAGGAGGGCGAGGGAGAGAAAGAGGCGGAGCCTGCAGCCCAAGAGGAGGGGAGTGGGCAGACTGAAGGAGACCAGGCGCAGATGCAAGAGGAAGGAGGAGAAAGTGCTCCAGCAGAGCAGCAGGAGGCAGCCCAGGAGACACAGGAAGAGCAGACAACCGAAGCTGCCGAGGAAACACAACAACAAAACGCAACTGGTAGGTTGCTCTTCGCCTTGGAGCTTCATTCATAAGAATTCTTTTTTTATTTTTTTATTTTTTAATTTTGCAAAGACGTCATGCTAAGTTTAAGACAGATTTTTATTGACAGAAGAGCGCGATTTGATAATTAAAATTTCAAAATAATTATATATTATTATTATTATTATTATTATTATTATTATTATTATTATTATTATTATTATTATTATTATTATTATTATTATTATTATTATTATTATTATCATCATTATTATTATTATTATTATTATTATTATTATTATTATTATTATTATTATTATTATTATTATTATTATTATTATTATTATTATTAATTTATTGGTGGTGGTGTTGGTGGTGGTGGTGGTATTATTACTATTTTATAAGTGTCAAGAACAGTTTGGAAGTAATATGTATCAAAAAACAGATCTCCCACTACGGCAGTAAAAGTATTTCTGTGAACGTCCAGACAGCACCAGCACAATCCTGCACCTGATTCAAAATGACACGACTTTATTTTGTTTCGTGTCTCCAGAGACTTATTGGCATAGCTATTTTTTTCAACCAGTGACTCAGAGTTCATGCTTCATGTTTTAGGAATATTGTTTTAATTTTGATGTAGTTGATGTGTTGGTTTATTTATTTTGTTTTAGTTTTTCCCATATTTTGTTTGTGTAGGGCGAGGGGAGGGGAAGGGGGGTAAGTTGAAACCATTGTTTACAAAGAAGCATTACTAATTAACATTTTTCAAAACCTTTAATAATGTTTTAGTGTCTGATTCACGTAATTGATTGATTAGTTTATTGTGTCAAACTGGCTTCACATCACATTGGATGCTTTCTATTTCTAATCCATCACATTTTTTATTGTTCATCACTGTGTTTGTGCACTTGACTCACCCCGTCATTTCTCAGACGAGGAGCAGCAGCAGGAGGAGCAGGAACAGGAGCCAGAACAGGAGCAAGAACAGGAGCTAGAACAGGAGCAGGAACAGGAGCCAGAACAGGAGCAGGAGCAGAAGCAGGATGCAGAGAATGAGGGAGAAGTAAAGGAAGACGAAGATGTAATCCACGAGAACGGAGTGTCGGGTGAAGAACAGGAGGAGGTCTCCGAAGACACAGGTAGAGAATAAGACAGTCGAGACACGACTACCGGCTGTAGCCCATGCTGGTCCGACAGTCGAGACACGTCTACCGGCTGTAGCCCATGCTGGTCCGACAGTCAAGACACGGCTACCGGCTGTAGCCCATGCTGGTGGACTGTCGAGACTCGTCTACCGGCTGTAGCCCATGCTGGTCCGACTGTCGAGACACGGCTACCGGCTGTAGCCCGGGCTGTTCCGACAATCTTGACACGGTTACCGGCTGTAGCCCGGGGTGATCCGACAGTCGAGACACGGTTACCGGCTGTAGCCCGGCCTGGTCCGACAGTCGAGACACGGTTACTGGCTGTGGCCTGTGCTGGTCCGACAATCGAGAAACAGCAAAAGCTGAAGTTCAAGCTGATCCGACAGTCGAGACACAGTTACTGGCTGTAGCCCATGCTGGTCCGACAGTCGAGACACGGTTACCGGCTGTAGCCCATGCTGGTCCAACAGTCGTGACACGGCTTCCGGCTGCAGTCTTAGATAGTATTCTCATCTGACTCATAAACTTGTTCCTACGATCTGTCTAACGGCACCTTTGTGTGAAGTTATCTTTACGCTTTAATAATTAATTATAAACAATTTTTTTTAGGACTGGAAGTTTGTTTGGTAAAAGTATAAGTGCATTTCATATAAATATTCACGAAGATAAAGGTCATCATAATTATTATGGCGTTCAATTGATCCAGAACTGATGAAAGCTAAGTAAATAATGCAGATTCATAAAAATCAGTTATAATTTTCTTTCTTCAAAAGGCGTTTACTAACTCCATAAGCAGCTAGAGGTAAGGTTGACGTGAGTTTATAAGATTTTCCTGCTCGGGTACAGGAAATTCGATAAGCAGGGAATGATGGGTATTAATTCTTGTATAGAGTAGTGAAACAAAGCGTAAAGCAGGAAAAAACGTTTTAGTTGCAACAGATCAAGCGATAATAACTCTTACGCCGAGAAACCTCTACCATTTTAAACCAATCACGTTAATGTCAGTATCTGGGGACGGACTTTTTTCATGTCAGAAAAACACGAAGATTAAAAAGTAAAAAAAAAAAACACCAGATAAGAGAAAAAATCCTCAAAAAAAAAAGAAGATCACAGCAGTTTTTTTTGGGATTTTTTTTTTTTAATTGCTTCTCGTTGTTGGGCTCAGTTCCTGATTTCCCTTAATGTAGAGCAATTCAGTGAAATTACAATCTTTATTGCCCCTTCACACCTTGCCTACAGTCCGGAGCTGTGAGGGTGAAGATAGTCAAGCC
>JAWDGP010005963.1:205000-212500 GCA_033675545.1 Elysia crispata
TCCTACCAACATTAAAACCGTCCAGTTTTCCTGTTTCCTACCAACATTAAAACCGTCCAGTTTTCCTGTTTCCTACCAACATTAAAACCGTCCAGTTTTCCTGTTTCCTACCAACATTACAACCGTCTAGTTTTCCTGTTTCCCTCCCAGACAGCGGAACCATCGACTTCGAGGAGTTCTGTCGTCTGTACATGAAGTTCAGCCAGGCGGAGCAGGAGAGGAAGGACTCTGTGGCCAGCTCGATAGAGAAGCTGTTCCCTACCTCAAACGGTCAACCCGTGGAGCTGAAAAAAGTTCGTGTCATGTTTTCATTGATATTCACTTGCTTTGTGTGGGTGTGCGTGTGTATTGTAATGAGTATATGTTATGGTGTGAGGAGATGGAAGGGAAGTGCGATTTATGTAAAAGCCTTATGTGGTAAGGTTTCGAGGTGAAAGGTTAAAGATCGTTGTTCCCAGCAGATTTTGCAGGTGGCGATATCTGTCGCCCTTCCGCCTCCTCCTCGCCCTTCACTAAGTTTTTTTATAGACTGTATCCCATAAGACAGGCATAACACTCTGGTGACATTTAACCTCTAGTTTATTAGCATGCGTAGTTTTTTACTAATGTCTGAGACATTAAGTGCTTTTGTTGGGTTTTTGTGTGTGTGGGGGGGGGTTGTTTTTTTTTTTTTTGTTTTGTTTTTTTTTTTTTGCCTTTTTTTTCTTTTTTCTCATTTGCTTCTTTTGCGTGCTGTTAAGTCACATTGAACACTCCTCTACCTATGATGAAGTGAGGGTTCTCTTATCTCATCCAAATAGTCAGCTTTAAGTCAGTAAGAAACATCCATTCGGGTCATGTTTGTCTTGAGATATATGTTGCGAAATGTGTCAGTATAGAATCTCGACAATTTGTCTCACTTACCGTCTGTTTATCGTCTGCTGCAGGTAGAGAGTCTGTTGATGAAACTGCAACGTCCAGATCTGAGCATGCGGCTGGTCAGAGAAAAGAGTGACCTCGGGCAGGATGACGTCCGGCGATTGGTCAAATCGATGGACAAGGATGGCAATGGCCTTATCTCAAAAAATGGTAGGTGGTCGTAGTGATGATGATGGTGGTGTTTCGGTCTTGTTGGGCGTAATGATGCTGATGGTGGTGTTTCTAGTCATGTTGGACGTAATGATGATGATGATGATGGCTGAGGTGGTACTTGTAGCCATGCTAGTGGTGATGGTGATTGTGGTGGTGGATGGTTGGTTTTAGAGATGGCAATGGTTTTTCATCGTGATGACGATGATGAGCATGATGATGATGTTGGTGATAATGGTTAGAGGCAGTTTCATTCTGTCGCCCTCTTTCTTTCTTTGTCTCGAGGAAAGTGTTTTTCTTCATTCTCTTTAATGTCTGCCTGTGACTTTTCTCTCTATCTCTTTACATTTTTGTCTGTCTGTCTGTCTGTCTGTCTGTCTGTCAGTCTATCTCTCTCTCTCTCTCTCTCTCTCTCTCTCTCTCTCTCTCTCTCTCTCTCTTTCTCTCTCTCCCTCTCTATCTTATTAACTATTTATTGCTTTCTCTCTCTGTTTCTCTCTTCTTCCCTCTCCCTCTCTTTCTCTCTCTCTCCATCTCTATCTTATTAGCTACCTATTGCTCTCTCTCTCTCTTTACTCTCCCTGTTTCTCTCTTCTTCCCTCTCTCTCTCTCTCTCTCTCTCTCTCTCTCTCTCTCTCTCTCTCTCTCTCTCTCTCTCAAGCTATCTATCTATCTTGTTTTCTCTCTACATCCCGGAATATTTTGTTGGTATAAGGTTGTTTTGTTTTGGGTTTGTTTGTTGTTTTTTTTTGTTTTTTGTTTTTTTTTTGTTTTTTTTTGTTTTTTTGGGTTGTTTAGCGCTTTGGTTACAAATTCATGTCAACGAATCTTTTGAAATTTTCCAGAATTCGTGGAAACTTTGTGCGGACACCTGCAGATGTAGCCACCGTTAGAGACCATGTCCCACTTGTTCAAATCCATCCACTCCATTCTCTCATTGTGCGGGAGCAACCAGCATTGCCAGGACTGAGTCACTGACCTGACCTTCATGACTGGGTATACTGACTGTTGTCCACACCAAACACTGGCTCGTCATAGCAATCATAATATTGAGTTGTTCACACAGGCAGTGAGCGTGACGTCAACAGCCAAAGTTCTCTTGGAAGCATCATTACTTTTCAAATCGCAGACAAATTTGGAGTTATTTCCCGGAAAAAAAAGAGAAACAAATAGGTTGCTAATGATACAGTTCTTTGCACAGTTCTTAGCTGGCCAAG
Organism: Elysia crispata; assembly: GCA_033675545.1. NCBI lineage: Eukaryota > Metazoa > Mollusca > Gastropoda > Plakobranchidae > Elysia > Elysia crispata. The sequence goes on from JAWDGP010005963.1 coordinate 207,286, forward strand.
TAAAAAGGGTTAATAAAGGAAGACAATAGCATTTTTTAAGAAGTTCTGGCTTCTTTCCCTAGATTTCTATATTCATCAACACACTGGAAGTCATGTTTCGTATTGTTATCTCTTTAGAAAGTTGATGTACATTTGGTTTTCTAGATTTCACTGCTCTTTTATGTCTGTTGTAGGCTTCTCTTTTAAGATCCTGGACTTCATGCTGCTTTGTTGGTGTCAGGTATTTTTCTTATTTTAATGAATGATTACCATTGTTTTTGTTGTTGATCATCATCTTCATCTTCTTCTCTTGGTGCAGCTGCTGTTGCTGCTGCCTTATCTACATCATTCTGGGGGATAGAGGTGTGATAATGTGTGTGTTTTCAAGAGTTTGACTGCTTGTGACCAGTCTTTGGCTTGCTGGGTACCTAACATATCTGGGTAAATCTTGACCAATCGGGAACGTTTATATTCTACAGTTTACACTCGGTTGTTATATTATCTGTGATATTAAATTTTTTTTTCTAGTTTTTATCATTTATCGAACTGTATTTCGTAACTACTCCTAGCTTATGTACACTGCAATTTTTACTCAGTAGAAGTGTTTCTCTAAGTAAATCTCTCCTCTGTGAGAAAATTTTGTTTTTAAAGTGGCAATCTGAATTGGTGATTGGGCACCAAAGGGTTTTGAACTGATTTAAATAAGGCCAATATTTTTAGCACCTTTTCACATGAAAAACTCTTCAAACTTGCTTTACTTCTATGTGGTGCATTAGAAACGAAGATATAATATTTAACTCCTGAACCATGTGGTCAAGTATTAGCAGTGCTGTTAAGGTGATACACTTAAGGCTAAAAAGAAGGTATCAAGAGAAGGCAGAGGTGATGTCTTACCTCTAAAGCTATATACCTATTAAATATATATGAGTACACCCTTTTTAGAACAGACAGTTAGAAAAAATTATTACTTTACAACCTTTGCCAGGGAATCAACATAAGGATCAGATCTGCGTAATGGGTCTAGAGTGTCAACAAGCATAATAAAATATTGGTATTTAATTTCATAACTTTCTTATGTATGAACTTGTTGAAATAAAGTATTATATTATAATAAACTGTGGTTGTTTTGTTTGTTTGTTTTTTTCTTTCTATCTTCTAGAGAAGACAAGGAACCTTGTCCGTATATCTGTGTATCTGTGAGTCGCTCACATATTAAACTGTTTCCCACATGAACAAAAAGTTTACCGTGTCGAGAGGCCTCACCTTCAAGGGAAATAATTATACAAATAATTTGACTGCGATGAACAAAGTGGCTTCCCTTGACAAGACGACACAACTATAATAAACCTTTGCCAAGTTCTAAGTGAGGTTGGTTTTTTTTTAAGTATTTTCATACACGAAAAAATTTTTGCATGATGTTCATACCAGTACTGGTGGTTGTTGGTTAGAGCGTCAGCCCTGATATCCGCTCGGAGGCTGGTCGCGTGTTCGAACCCCTCACTGTTAGTAGGTCGCACCGTGTCAGGTCCGCCATGGAGGACGACGGCTCGCATGATATGGAGAAAACGTCTGAGGTCATTGGGTTATTGTAATAGACGGACTATATCAAACTACTAAACAAACAAACAAATCTTAGTTCACAAATCACGATCCGCAAACATCATCACCTCTCGAAACCTAAGTGACAAGGAGAAGAGACAGATATTCTGATGTAGAAAGAAAGAAAGCAGTCAAACAGCGTTAGATCCCTGTTCATTCCATCTGTTGTAATCTTTTCACGTCTTTCGTCTTGTTTGTCGGTCTCGAGCTAGATCTAGATCTAGGTTTGTGGTTGATTTTTCTACACTACTAGATCTAGACATTCAGATAGACATAGAGATAGCAATGTTTGAGTTTCGAGGAAAGGCCATACATAATGAGAGCTAAGGTAAGAGGATAAAAAGAAGAAGAAGAAAAGAAGAAGTTGATTAAAAAAAATTATAATTATTAACTTGTGAATGTTATGAATAGGTGGCAGCTGGTCTTGCTGGTCCCACGCGTGACCTAGTTACAGTCATAGTTACCTCCCTTGTTACAGCACATGATTCCGTCAGTCTAGATCTATAATTTTATGAACAACAGGGCCAGCCGATATAATAATAGTCTGCTGCTAATCCACTGATATTACTACATAATACACGCCTGATGATTGTCTGTCACTCTATCATTACGAAGTTAATTGGGTGTTGTTGGGTTTTTTATTTTTTCGTTTCTTTCACACACGATAAGATTCAAAATAATAAACAATTTTCCGTAGAGTACTCTAGACATTGTTTTTGTTGGTGATCGTGTTGTTGCCAAGGCAAAACTTAGTGCAATATGGTTGTCGCGATTAATAAGCTTTTATTATAATAAGGACAAAAGGCATGTCTGCAGTACGCGACTAGATTCGTTTTGGTTACTCTTGCCATTTATTAAAATCAAATTTGGCTCCTTTTTTTTAGGACTCTCTCTCTCTCTCTCTCTCTCTCTCTCTCTCTCTCTCTCTCTCTCTCTCTCTCTCTCTCTCTCTCTCTCTCTCTCTCTCTCTCTCTCTCTCTCTCTCTCTCTCTCTCTCTCTCTCTCTCTCTTTCTCTCTCTCTCACTCTTTCTCTCACTCTCTTTCTCAGTCTCACTCTCTTTATCTATCTATCTCTCTATCTATCTATCCATCTCTCTCTCTATCTATCTATCTATCTATCTATCTATCTATCTATCTGACCTATCTATCTATCTATCTATCTATCTATCTATCTATCTATCTATCTGACCTATCTATCTATCTATCTATCTATCTGACCTATCTATCTATCTATCTATCTATCTATCTATCTGACCTATCTATCTATCTATCTATCTATCTGACCTATCTATCTATCTATCTATCTATCTATCTATCTGACCTATCTATCTATCTACCTATCTGACCTATCTATCTATCTGACCTATCTATCTATCTATCTATCTGACCTATCTATCTATCTATCTATCTATCTGACCTATCTATCTATCTATCTATCTATCTATCTATCTATCTGACCTATCTATCTATCTATCTATCTATCTATCTATCTATCTGACCTATCTATCTATCTACCTATCTATCTATCCATCTATCTATCTGACCTATCTATCTATCTATCTGACCTATCTATCTATCTATCTATCTATCTATCTATCTGACCTATCTATCTATCTATCTGACCTATCTATCTATCTGACCTATCTATCTATCTATCTATCTATCTATTTATCTATCTATCTATCTATCTATCTATCTATCTATCTATCTGACCTATCTATCTATCTATCTATCTATCTATCTATCTATCTATCTATCTATCTATCACTTTTGACGCTGATGCAGCAAAGGACAAGGAGAGATTCCAGTGAAAAGTTTCCGCTGTGCCCGGGACTGGAACTATTTGTCTAAAGTATAAAATCCTACCATCACACCGTGTGAGGCTAAGAGCAGGCTGTGAGCGTGTTTGCGGCCATAGGAACAAGCACTTGCCTTCATACCTAATACAAGATAATACCGTGCTGGTTTTGAGGCCAAACCATTGCCAGAGAATGAAACTGGGGTGTTCTTCTTACTAACGATACCCAGTTGTTTCGTGAAGCCATGTCTGGTCTGACGAAGACTTCTTTGGTAGATCAGAGAAGAATTGAGATAATCGCACAACGGATAGGCTATATCACACTAACAGTCAATATGTTACATCAGTATTTTAACTCTTTTCAGTAATGCTCATCTTGTCATATTTGGTCTACAAGTAAACATCGATGCCAAAATTGCTGTGAAGTTTACATTTGTAAGCTTACATTTCTTCTCCTGATAAACGAAAAAAAAAAGAAAAGTTAAAACATAAACAGCATAAAAAAATGAAATGATGTGGATCGTCCTACTGTTCCGTGGGCGTCCCAGTACAGTTTGTCAAAAATACTTTTTTTCTGATTATGCCTGCGGGTTTTGAGGACCACAAGTAAAAAAATAAATGAGGTAAAAGATATTTATCTCCTTTTTTTCATAATCATACTAAAGAACATTTCTTTCGTAATAAGAAAACAATCATACATGTATCACCAATTGTGCAATATTCGGGCCAAACATAATTATTTCTTACGCCAGTCCAGGCTCTCTATTAAAAGGGTGTTATGTGGATGAGATAAAAAAGTTAGATTGTGTCGTGCCCCGCGCCAGACCAGTAAACTTGAAGAGGAGATAGGATATCAGATGGAAACATGAAGGTTGGTCTCCGGTAGAAAGCTCTTTAGTACTTACAGCGGCGCAAAGTTAGATTATATACTACAACAGGGACAACAACAAAAGAGCAGTAATGGTAGTAGTAACAGCAGCAGCAGCAGCAGCAGCAGTAGTAGTAGTAGTAGTAGTAGTAGTAGTAGTAGTAGTAGTAGTAGTAGTAGTAGTAGTAGTAGTAGTAGTAGTAGTAGTAGTAGTAGTAGTAGTAGTAGTAGTAGTAGTAGTAGTAGTAGTAGTAGTAGTAGTAGTAGTAGTAGTAGTAGTGTTAGAAGTAATAGCAGCAGCAGCAGCAGTAGCAGTAGTAGTAGTAGTAGTAGTAGTAGTAGTAGTAGTAGTAGTAGTAGTAGTAGTAGTAGTAGTTGTACTAGTAGCTATTGTTGTTGTTGTTGTTGTAGAAGTAGTAGCAGCAGAAATAGATGTGTTAGTTTTGATATTCTTGGTGTTGCTGTAGTTCTGTGCATTTATAGGTTTGTTTTTTTATCATTTTATGACTTTGTTTCTATGGATTTTTTTGTTAATATGCGCCGTATAGGTTAACCCTATGAAGAGAAGACACAGTTCTAGTTTGAATGTAAAACCTTCAATTCCTATCAGTGATAAGCATCCGAGTTGAATGATTGTTTTTAATAAATCCTTAACATGAGCTGCATATGTTGGCCATAGTCTGATCCTATGAAAGTTAAACGCATTGGACGATTTAAAAACATTTTTGTCACAACAGTTATTTCATTGACCATAGCAGTGTACAATAAACTCGGTTCCTAGTGAAAACTTGCTTTGATTCAAAAGAGAAATTCCTTGTGAGATTAGCTAACAGCATGTGAACTTTTGAGACTATTGGTTTTTTTTTTTTTTTCTTTTTTCATATTTGAGGATTTTACAGCATTTTTTTCTTTTTTAAATTTCAACAAAAGACAAAAGAAAACCATTATTGTCTTTTAAATGTAACTTGGG
>JAWDGP010005963.1:217500-240000 GCA_033675545.1 Elysia crispata
CTTTAAGCTGGTAGGTGAAAGTCCCTACAAGTGGAGCTACATGTATATCAACCGATAATTGAAGGTGGTAGGTGAAAATTCCCATAAATAGGGGTATATTATCCGATACTTGAAGGTGGTAGGTGAAAACCGCTATAAGTGGGGGTATATTATCCGATACTTGAAGGTGTTAGGTGAAAATCCCTATAAGTGGGGGTATCTTAACCGATACTTGAAGGTGTTAGGTGAAAATCCCTATAAGTGGGGGGTACTTGAAGGTGTTAGGTGAAAATCCCTATAAGTGGGGGTATATTAACGGATACTTGAAGGTGTTAGGTGAAAATCCCTATAAGTGGGGGTATCTTAACCGATACTTGAAGGTGTTAGGTGAAAATCCCTATAAGTGGGGGTATATTAACCGATACTTGAAGGTGTTAGGTGAAAATCCCTATAAGTGGGGGTATATTAACGGATACTTGAAGGTGGTAGGTGATATTAGTTTGTTTAAAGGATGGCGTGTACCTTATTATTCGCTGTTACACGGTATATAATGAAAGAAAATAGGGCCAAAGATTCTTTAGCAATATATGAAGGTTTTCTTCTCTCCCTACCCATTTTTTTTTTACCAGCAAGACGATCTAGCTTACCGGCAGGCCACACGTCGCACTCTAAGCCGAGTTGGCGAAATGCGCGCTGCCAGGTACAGATTGTCCGAGTTTGATACACCACAGTAAGTACACTTTAAACAAGCATCAGTTATAAAGATGGTCTAACGCCTGTCTATAAACTGTATTGGTTTTATTTATTCCGGATGATACGAAGTTGTCGTCAGGCAGGAAACTGTTGAAACATAAGAGCATCACTTCATTCTTTGCCAGTTTGATCTGCACCCACATGATACCCGCTGGCGCTGTCTCCTTCTTGCTAGATCTTTAAATAATGTAGCTGTGACTAACTCTCACTCTAATTTATATGACGGCACGATCATTGCTGGAAATCAATTCTCTCAGGCCTCCGTCAGGTGTATTGTAAACACGTGACATTTTCATCATCTGAGAGTCACTAGGCTCTCTTAACTCTCTGTATCCTTATTTCTCAGTTCTATGTCCAGAGACCATATTGTGGGTCTCACACAATTAGCTGATCAAGGTGTATACATCAAAACTAAAGCGAAGAGTCTTGAAGATAAAATTCTACAAATAGTGGTTTTGATGAGTTCTTCATAGTTTTCTTTTCCTGTTGTTTACTCTTTAGCTCTAAATAGCACGGCTTGCAAAAGCTATTGATTATGCTCTCAGCCACATGAAAATGTTATGAAAAGACCTTCGCGAAAATATATTGTTATATTTAAAAGGCTATTGGAAGTTTACCTATAATTAGGGCTATACTTATCTTTTAATATGTTGCCACATTAGAAATCATGGATTTAGCGCTTTGAATCACTAGTGGAATCTCAGGGTTGCCTCCGTTTAGAGATAGTCTGTGAGGTATTTTCATTTTCCTTTAATCCAACCAAAGAGGAAAGTGAAACAATTTAATTAAGACTTAAAGATTGTGAAAACCTGTTACCTTGCTATAAAAATGTATTTTTATCAGCTGCTATATCAAAACCCTACCACTATTGACAAAAGAAAACGACTAATAGGCACCCGCAAAATCTTTTTAAAGCTATCACGTGGTTTAAAGAATTCATGGCGGCTGTGCTATTTTTGTCCATCACGTGGTTCAAATTGTACAAAACGCCTAAGCACTAAGCCTCAGCAGACGCACCACTATAGACGCCACTTCCTTACGCCTTTGTGTTCATAATTTACCATTTAAGCTTCTTTTTACACCACGCTCTTGACATAAAATACCTTCAAAGCTTTCTACTGTATATACTTTTCCTTTCGTTTTGACCCACCACAGATATACCAAATACACCCTGCTAGACAAAATAATGGCGGAGATTCCCGGAAAGGACAACATACCACCGTTCCTGAACGAGGTGCCGCTCCAGCAGACGCTGTATGACTCTGGCAAGACCGGTAACGTGAAGCTCAACACCGGCTTCTACCACAGGATGTATCGCACCGGCACGGCTAGCGCTAGCGGCACGCTGGTATGTGACCAGCCTTAGACTGTGACGTGCCTTTTTTAGTAACGTCATTTTTTTTTCTAGAAAAATTCTAATACTCGAACCCCGGTGTTCTGAGTCAGAATTACTTTGGAGTATTTTAGCATTCAAACTAATCGCTAATTAATACATCTATTGTTACAATCACTTTGAAAATGTATCATCTTGAATTGTTTTATTTCATTTATTTGCTTTACTTAAATTTTTACGTTATAATGCATCGACGAAACATATAATTCGTAATAAATCTTTAGTCACTGTCAGGCTATCCAGAGGCGCATGTTCTAGCATTGGATTATGTTGATACTTATCCTCGGTGTATACCAGCCTAGATAGAGATACATCATTTAACGCTCTAGAGATGAGAGACTATTTGTGGTTCAGATCGGATATAAACCACCTAACACTCTATAGATTAGAGACTATCTGTGGTTCAGATCGGAGATAAACCACCTAACACTCTAGAGATTAGTGACTTTTTGTGAGTCAGATTGGAGATAAACCACCTAACACTGTAGAGATGAGAGACTATTTGTGGTTCAGATTGGAGATAAAGTACCTAACTCTCTAGATATTATTGACTATATGTGATTCAGATCGGAGATGAAGTACCTATTACTCTAGAGATTAGTGACTATTTGTGGTTTGGTTCGGAGATGAAGTACCTAATACTCTAGAGATTAGTGACTATATGTGATTCAGATCAGAGATAAACCACCTAACACTCTAGAGATTAGTGACTATATGTGCTTCAGATCGGAGATAAAGTGCCTAACACTCTAGAGATTAGTGACTATCTGTGGTTTGGTTCGGAAATAAACCATCTAGCACTCTAGAGATTAGTGGATATCTAGGGTTGAGATCGGAGATAAACCATCTAGCATTTGAGTACCAGTAAATCTTTGGTGCAGCTTTAATCTATGCTCTTGTAAAGGAACTGTTTAGCTCAGATAGCGCCTTAGTGGAGACCGACTGGTGAGAAGCACAATAAATCCGAATTTTTTTACAAATCCCAGCTTTTCTATGGCTAGATGCTGTACTATATATAATATTATCGTTTATCTTGACAGAGTCCTTACCTTGCCTTCTCAGACCAGCTCTAACGTTTAGGTACTCTACTACAACAATATAATATTATTGTTTATCTTGACAGAGTACAAACCATTTCTTGTCAGAACAGCTCCTCTATGGCTAGATGCTGTGCTGTACAATATTATCGTTTATTTCGGCAGAGTACAAAACGGGCTTTATCAGGCCAGCTCCTCTATGTCTACATACTATATTATATATCTTATTATCTTTTATCTTCACAGAGTACCATGCGGGCCTTCTCAGATGAGCAGCTTTTCTTCGCTGAGACAACACAAGAGCGAATCGCTCCAGTAGAGTTCAGGTACTGCTTCAACAAACGCACTTGCTTGGACAGGGCCACTCGGTGAGTTTTATCTGAAATCATTGAAACATGGATTCAAGCGACTGTTGCAGACTTTTCTGTCTAGTCTTCACTCTCAAACACGTAAAATTCAGGCAGAGCCCTAGGCGAGATGCTAGTAAGTTTTAGCAGCTGAGGATTGGTGTGTATTGTGAATACGTGTAGTCCCAGCCGAAGATTGGTGTGTATTGTGAATAGGTGTAGTCCTAGCCGAAGATTGGTGTGTATTGTGAATACGTGTAGTCCCAGCCGAAGATTGGTGTGTATTGTGAATACGTGTAGTCCAAGTCGTGCATTGGTGTGTATTGTGGATAGGTTTAGTCCCAGCCGAAGATTGGTGTGTATTGTGAATAGGTGTAGTCCAAGTCGTGCATTGGTGTGTATTGTGGATAGGTTTAGTCCCAGCCGAAGATTGGTGTGTATTGTGAATACGTGTAGTCCAAGTCGTGCATTGGTGTATATTGTGAATAGGTTTAGTCCCAGCCGAAGATTGGTGTGTATTGTGAATACGTGTAGTCCAAGTCGTGCATTGGTGTGTATTGTGAATAGGTTTAGTCCCAGCCGAACATTGGTGTGTATTGTGAATACGTGTAGTCCTAGCCGAGAATTGGATGTGTATTTGTATTGCCACTTTAGAGCCTCAATAAAGGTGGATTAAGACCTCGCCTAACCAACTATCTTACTGCTATCTTAATCGTAGCAAGTTGTCTGCGCATGTGTAACCTAGATAATCTAATACTTTTTACTTTATTTGTGTTCACCTGTAGTCAGAGTTTCTGTAGCATCTGTGTATATGAGACCTGTTAAGATACTGACTTTGTGGCGTCTGTTTCTTGCCCAGGTTCACCTACGCCATTCCCCTGGAGGTTGTGTACCTGACCCCTCTACTCACCTGGAATCCCTACAACCTGACCATCTGGGTGAGACCTGGTCATAAAAACTGATACATGTACCCTACCAAATATATTGGTACACTTATTGCCTGACTCTAGACTCAAGATTCTTCTAGAAAGACAGCCTCGCTAGTAACCAGTCCACAAATCCTCTTATCTATTCTTAAACCATGCACCGTTCCAAAAACATCTCCTGAGAAACATTGTATTGAAACATGTCCGAAGCAGCTGGTACAAATTTAAGTTATAGCATTAATTTTGCCCATGATTCTAATTTCTATGCAGCCTAAGCTTCTGACCTGTGATCCTCTGATCTCATGACAACTTCCGCTGTGAGCCCTAATCTCTTGATTGTCTCCAGGACAACTACCGCATCCCGACTGCTGGCGGTAGGCGTGGCTACCGGACCCTGGAGAGGGCGCTGAACGGAACTTCTCGTATCAACAACTACTACCTCACCCCAGAGCTGCTGTTCGCTAACGCCTGGCCTGACGAGGTACGAGTGTTCTATCTCATTCCCGTCTTGGGGTCTGGAGTCTGTCGTGTACTGATATTGACGACAGCAGTACATGAGAAATCTTGTGTATTTATATAAGGTGATCTACTTAGGGCATCGCTCCATGTGGATGAATTTTGTCGTTTTATTCGTTCAGATTTGTGTCGCATGGTGGAAGACTGTCTTATGGGTTAAATCAGTTTAGTGAGCCAAAGAATGACAGATTACATCAATCAATTATTGAGTTTATCGATAAGTCGTCGCTAACGGTATCTGAGCGGGTCCAGAGCTTGCAATAGGGACTGAGAAGGCTGCATCATTGTCCACAAATCTTAAGTCCAAACCGCCTCGGCCAAGTAGTCCACACTTGACAGGGAATCTACATAGACATGTCTATGAGTTTTAGTCATGTCTTGAGTTAATTCATTCTTTCACAAGACACTTTCTTCAGCATTTCTTGGGAAAAAAAAAAGAATCCTAAGATCTATATGATGCGAGAAGCACAAAAGTAGCATTCTGTCTTTAGGCTTCAACGCAGTTTAAATTATGCTTGTAATAAGCTTGAATATCTTTACATTCTGTAAGGACAGCTGGTGCAAGAAATACAATCTCTTTATTCTGTCCCATATTCCATCTTACATATTATGCTACGAACCAGACAGCCTTTTCGTGTTTATGTTGCAATTGTGGCACAGCTACAGTATGGCATAGCCACAGAAAAGGCAGCCTTGTCAAAATTTTTGTGCAAGCAGCCACCACAACTTACAAAATGGGTACGAAGTATCCAATGAGCCAAACAAATTTCATGCAGTAAATGGTAATACAATTATTTTTATACCATGTTCCAGATAGATCCAGCGGACACTGTTAGAGGCCGTGTTGGGGTGCTGGACCAGAATGGACAGATGGTGATCACAGTGGCTTCGGGGACGCGCATCTTGTTGCCTGAGATGCAAGGTGAGCGCCAGTGTGAATGGAGATTTGAGATGATCTTGTTAAAAACTTTCGCGCTAGACTGTTGAATTTGACACGACAGGTTAAGTTTGAGATATTAGTTTTGATACAGAGTTATCAGTATCTCTGAATTTGTAGACCACATCAGCTTTAAGCACATAATTAATTTGGACATGTGGATGAAGTATCAGGTGTTGACTTGATCAGTTTGAGTTAACTGTAATGAGAAAATGATTTCCTTTGTGCTTTTTTGTGCGCGTGTAGTTGATTTGAATGAGAGCTTTATTTATCGGAGAATACTATTTGCTTTATTATCCTAGGGTGTCAATAAATGCTGTCTAGAAAGATCATATTGTCATCTCTCTCTCAAATGCCCTGTCTGGAACAGACATCGGCGATCATGATTCTCCACCTGTCCCTATCTTCCGTCATCCGCAGTAAGGCTATGTTGTCTTTGTTGTTTCCTGTCACAAAAGAGCTCAAGCTATCAAGAAATGCAATCCTTTGTCTACCTCTGCTTCTTGTACCTTCTATCTTGCCTGTAAGAGATAAAAATTCCAGTCCCTTATGGCGACATATGTGTCCTAAAAATTTCAGTTGTCATAGGGTGTCAATTAATGCGGTCAATAAATGATCATATTGTCAAGGTAGGGTTTGACGGTCCAGAAGCCCGTAAACTAATATCTCAACTTAATTGTTCATGGTTGGTCTGCCTTGGTAAAGGACAGAGTTGAGAGAAGCTTAGTTTTGAGAATCATCTGGTTTTGAAGCACTAGTTCGGTTTTGTGTTGATGTCTATCAACCTGGACTGAGCGGCCATGATGGTTGTGTGTATCCCCGATCAGGTGTTGGTGCCGTCCGACTGAGGTACCCAGTATTTCCCCTGCATGTGGAGGGCAGCACCGTGTGGAAGGAACTTCAGGTGGTCAAGATGAAGCTGGAGGAATCGAACTCTGTCCTGCAGGACAACATGTACTACATCAAGGTAGACAACTCCTCCTAGCTTTCTTATGATGCGGACTAGAGTTGTCATAATAAGGACAAAAAATGGTGCATCCAGAAGTATCGATTTTGGTAATAATGAGAAAATATATATTTTTTTACAAAAAGCTAAGGGTGATGGCAGTAGTAACAGTTTTGGCGTTGGCGTTTGATGAAAATGGCTGAAATAATATTAAGATATAAAATATTTATATCAATAAAACATTAAATGCTTTACCCCTCGCTCCACCCTGATCCTCTCTTCCCCCTCTGCTCACCCCTTGCCCTGTAGATGTACCCCACGACCATCACTGGCGAGCATGACCACGAGTTCTACCTGACCGTCCAGAACTACGCCGCCGCTATGAGGGGTCAAGTGGTCAGTGTGACTACATCAACGGAGAATGGTCATAACCACGAACTGGACATTGTGTACAACGAGGACACAGACCGTCTGGAGTATGTGCGCTGTGGGAACGTCGCTCGGTGCTGGGACTGGCACCCCAAGCATCTGGACATTGTGTCTGGGCCTGGGTTGGAATAGAATGTAGGTCATCGGGAAAACCCGATCAACTGGGAAGTCCTTCGCTCACATTATAGAGTGGAATAGTTGTTTGGGTTTTTTTGTTGTTTTTTTTTTCATCGGGAAAATCTAATTTTTTTATTCTTACTTTTTGTTTCGGAATCGTTGTAGCCATCTGGAAGACTTGATAATACTTTTTAATATACAAGAAATTAACTTCAGGTTATATAAACATTTTGTTTGAGTAGCTATAGTTAAACCTCTTAACAGAATTTTGAATAACTCGATTATAGAATGTCACCCGATGAGATTTTCTCTACAAATGAGATGATAATTATTGATTCATGTCTAAATAAACGTGAAAATGTCGATATCAACATTGTCAACTTTCTCGTTGCGTGTGTTTTGAGTTTATCTCCGTGTCAAATTTTGGTTTGTTGAGAATCTCATCAAAGTTGTAAAAAAAATGTTCGATAACTTGTGTTTACTCTATCTCATGGATTTTGTAGATCGTTAGGGGCTGGGTATTTCGGGCTTTTTCAAGAAAGTATTATCGATGCCGTCAACCCGGTGGTGTATTCCTGTAGGAGACTGAGAGAGAAAAAGGGGACAATTTAGACCCGCTGCTGCCTGCTCGAGCAGTCATTATGACGCTAGCCTGTCTAGATTATGTTTATAGTGGGTCGGGTACTAATTGATCAGTTTAATGGAAAAACAATAGAAGAACAAAAACTTTTCTTAAAACATTTATGTCTACAAAACACAATAACAATTTTAATTATTTAACATTCGGTTTATTGTGCCATATAACTATACTGCTGTAGTCAACATGAACACTACTAAAGAATAAATATAAGAAATGCGTATACATAATAATAATCAACAAATATAGCAAAACATATTTCGCATCAACAATCATACTTTAATATTTCAATATAGACTTCTGTTACCAATATATTTTAAAATTTCCAAAGTGGAAAGAGTATGTAGAAATAAGCTATTAAGGCGATAATTTTATCTCATTAAACCGATTATTGTTGTGTTCGAGCCTTACCTCTTATGATATTCAGTCACAGAAAATCTGTCAGGTTTCCATCAAAAGTGCCTGAATAAGAAGCATTGACATTTAAACGCAGACAAGTTAGAATTCAGGTCTTTTTCCTAAAGATTACAGTGTGTACAGCTCATTCAGAATGGAATCTTCACACGTGACACAAGGTCATGTGACATCCTGAAAGGGGATCACCGAGTCATGTGATTCTGAAGGATACCGCATGCTGCTTATAATTATGATAATATCTTCTTTTTTCAAAGAAAATTCTCATCGTCAGATTGAATATAGCAAATATGTTACACAGGAATTGCCTCTTTATAGATTATTGGCAAATATTAAATAGAGGAAAAGAGTAAAATTTTGTTGATGAAATTTTTTATAGGAATATTTTTTGGTGGTCACCATTAAGTTGTTGTTTGAATCTATGGTAGTTGTTTTTTTGTTTTTTGTTTTTTGTTTTTTTTTTTTTCATTTCTTTAAATGATCTAGTTGTTACGGGAAGTCAAGATGTACTTAGATATCCAGATCACCCCGAGATTACCAAAAATAAAAATATTGCATATTCAGCCTGAATGGGAAAAACTAGCAGGGATATAACATACAGGTAGAGGTTATAATAGAAGATTCAACAAAAGTTGTGAAACATTGACGGTGTAATAACTGTAAAAGAAAGGCCTTTGGTACAGAACATGGCCAGTCCTGTTGGGACAAGCTCTCAAGTCAATCATTGCCAGGTGTTATGTTACCGAGCCAGAACCTGGCGGACCCCCGAACGTAATAAATTATGTAAAAAATCTAGAAAATTTGTGGATTTCCTCTTCCTCGAGAAACTTGCGCGATGTGATTTTATATATATATATGGAAACAAAAAAAAAGCAATTGATTTGGACCAGTTTTATTTTTTATGGGGTTTTCATCCCGAACGACTTTAAATCGAGATAAATCTAATGTAGCCATCACATCGTGTCAGAGTTTAAGGTACAATTTCGGTAATCTTTTACAACGGCCTTGTATGAAATAAAAACAGTATTTGTGCTGTTTTCTGGGGTAGTTAACTTAAGTTCGTTCTATTTTCACAATGGCGGTGGGTCGGCTAGGAACTAGTTCTATAGATCAAGATTTGCAGAAGCAAATGATGGAGCAAACCACGCCCACATGCCCAGCTTGCTGGCGCGTGACGCAGTTTGGTTGCATGATAACCTGGCGCCATAACTTGGGACTGTTTATTACGATAACTGTCACTGTTGTCCTCTCGCTTCTCACTGCCTGGGCCCGTGCTGGGCCGACTTTTTCCGCTGAGCCGGCGCAGCAGACGAGGCCGGTGTAGCTGGGACTGGAGTTGTCGTCCCTGCAGTCAAGGTGAAGGTCGCGAGGAGTCTCGCCGACGCCGGTGACGTGTTGGAGTTCCGGTTGGCGGGCCTGGAGAACTCTTGCTCGATCTGGGCACGCTTGGTCAGCTGAGGTGACGAGTGTTTGGGCGTGGCTAGCGTGTCCCACTTGGTCCTCAGGCGTCTGGGGTGGGATGGACACGGTGAGAGGGGGGCGTACGGGGTGAATTGTGAAAAGATAATGAGGGAAAGGCAAGAAAACAAAACAATACAAAAAAAAAAAAACAGCAAATGAGTTAGAATGTGAAATGAGAGAGCGAGTGAGAAGGAAAGATGAAGAAAATACACATACACAGAGGGAACGAAGTTAATTGATGGAGTATGGAGGCTAGGGAAAGCGACAAAACATCAAGAATTAGATTCAGAAAAAACCGGGTTGAAAACCTGAGGAGTTGAGTCACACCTTAGATAATTTCCCTTGAGCAGAGTCTCACTGTCGCTGCCTTGATCTGAGACAGACTTACATGTTAATAGTTGTAGTGTCATTTTGTCCAAAAATTGTCAACGAATGATCGACCAACCAAAAATCAATTAATCCATCAATTATTGAATCAATCTATTACCATCAGCATGACATATGTTGATTGTTTTGCCATTATAGTTAGTAGCCCCGAACAAAACTCTGGTGTGTCAAAACAGCGATTAATTGATTGGTTCGATTGGTGCTGGTTCGATTGAACGATAGTTACAGTTAATAGAGAGACGATCAATGTCCATCCTTACAGGGGAGTTAATAAATAATTCTTCAGTCTTACCCAGGTAAGTTGTCTCCCCTTATGGTCTGTCCCGCTCTGTCCTGGTGTCCAATGATCCCAGTCTTTGCCTGATTTAATAGATTAAAAAAAAATAAAAAGTTAATTCAGATTCTTCATCTACATAGATTGTCATGAAAGATTTATAAAAGTGGGAGAATCTGCCAAGAAAAGGTTATGCACTGTGGACCTTGGTCCTATTTTGGTTATTGAATACTGTCTAAAATTAATAGGAGAAGCAGCATTTAACTACATCAAACAATATAAACAGAATTCGGTCCGATATAGGAAAAGTTTATGAACATGGAGTGTTACACCTCTCGCCTTCGAGAGACAGTCTTACACATGGTCGCTATTGCGATATCCATTTTCTTTGTGTGTGTGTGTGTATGTATGTGTGTGTTTCTAATTTGCCCTTATAAAACAACGATTCTCATATTTTCAAATTGATCCTTGCTCTATAAAAGGGTCATTGTTTGTCTGTGATCCATGACCTTTCAAGTGATTTCTCTTCTATCGGCAAATTATTGTTTTCAGCTGACGATAAGGCCTCTAGAGCAACCTCTGCCGTGTCTAAATAATTTATTCTTGGAGGTATTCGTATGATTTCTGTTTGACCTTGAGATTACCCTTTGATTATCAAAGTTACCTCTCACTTATCAAATGCTTATTGAGGTGAAACTCCCGGTTTTAAGGCAATTTTGTTTTGAGTTACCTTTGGTTGGCTGAGACCTGTTCGTCGAGAGTCTGGATTTTGACCCGGTCTATCGACAAAATCAACACCCACTGGCCCTGAAGGTCTCCTGTCTGGCGTGCGCGAGGATGCTTTGGTCACAGCGTAGTCAGCAGTAGTTGTGTCCCCGCCAGCGTTATCCACAGACCTCGTGTCCAGTTGGCGGACTGGAGTTGCCAGCGGCACGACTGGCTTGGATGTTGATGTCTGGCTTAGATTCTCCAGCAAGAAGCTGTCGTACAGAGAGTCACTGGTCGCCGCGTGGGATGCTGCTCCGACATATCTGTCTTTGGCGCCCGGGTTGTTGTTGCTGTCGTTGTTAGTCAGCACTTCAGAGTTTTTGTTGGTGGTGTTTGCTTGGTTGTTAATGTTGTGATTGTTATTAGAGTCTTTTAGTTGTCTTTGGTTGAGCGTGGCCGTGGAGGAAGTGACCTTCAGTTGATCTTGTTTAGGTGATCTCGTCGCTGATGACCTTCCGGTGTCAAGGCTGTCGGTGTCAGATACGCTTGACCTCTTGACCCTGGTGTCAGAGATCAGACGGGTGTGCTGAGCGGCTGCCTGAGATGCTGGAGCGTTGCGAGTGTTCGTACTGGAGGAAATAATAAAAACTTCAGCACAGGCGCCATATTGGTGAGGCATATGACAAGATTTGGATGCAAAGAGATAGAAAAGCAAAGAATACGTCATATGAAGGTTAAACTAACAATGTATAAGGTGCAATTGCAAAATGGACAAAGTACAAAAAAGATTTTGACTGTGCATGTATCAAAAGAACCACAACTATCATGAAAGTCGTTGGCTGAACACGTATAGAAAAAACGCCATAACTATTCTGAAAGTTGTCCTCCAAAATGAAGATGGAAGAATCGCATGTGGAAAAACATGACGAGATTATACCACAGACGGAATCCAGCACAGTTCCATGATGGCTACCGCTCTGTTACTTTAAAGACCAGGTGGAAATCCGTTTCTAGTTTACTGATGAATTTGCTTAAAGAAAATATTGGCGGCGTAAATTGATTTCTGGATAAGAGTGGACAGCCTTCAGAGAGGGGGGTGCGATTAATGGCGATACTCAGATTGAAAAATTTCAATGTCAAATATGTAGGAAGTGTTGGGGTGAAATCCAGTAAACATCAAGTTTTGAGCTCAAGTCAAGTAAAAAACGAGATTTGAGGTAAAGTCAAACAACGTTTGGAATAAAGAGTGCACAAAGTGATTATTTAGTATTTCATCAATAATTATTAATAACAAAAATGGATTTGAAATCGCTCCTCTTCAACGATGTTTCTTTGGGTTTTTGTCACAGGCACTGACTAAAACCATTGTAACAAATACACGCCCCGCAAAACTTAACCTGTTGACCCCTCATTTGGAGATGGTTGCTGCTGGGCGGACGCTTGCTTACCCGTGCCGGCTCTTGGTGACTCTGGCGTTGTTCTGGACGCCACTCTTGATGAAGAGCTGCTTGTCTGCCTCCATAGACTTGGCCATCACCGTTCTGAAATATGACCAAACATTATCATCATGACGTTATCGATATGTTTGACAGTTCACATATCCTGGTAGAACCACTTGTCGCTATCTGTTGTCTTTCCCAAAAACGTTTAGGAGAAAAAAAGCGTTATTAATGTCGCCTTTCTTTTCCGGTTTTTGTTTTATATATATATATATATATATATATATATATATATATATATATATATATATATATATATATATGTGTGTGTGTGTGTGTGTGTGTAAATACTTTTAAAAAATGCCTTTCATAAGATATAGAGGAGAAGTTTTTGTTTTTTTCCCCGAAACTCTCCACACTGACTGTGTTCTCCTTGCCGAAGAGCTCCCGGGTAACCTAGCAACCAATACGATCCTGCTATACGTGCGTGCTAGTCGCAGTCATGCAGCAGACGACCGTTCCGATACTATGAACCCTACACTCCTCTACGTGATGATTCACTTTGTGCTGGCCCGACAGCAGGATTTAGGGTTATGTTTACAATGTACTGCGACATTGATTGAAATCATTTACATATAAATGAACCATTCGTTTTCAGTTTCCATTATTCTATTTTAATTGCCCAGGTTGGAAAAATACATGTAACCGTCATGTCCATAGTTTATCTCTCCTATTATCAAGATCAATTTTCTCCCCCAACATCCCCACCCCCACCTCCAAAAGCGCTCTTATTCTAATTGGGAATTACGAAATTCACTAGTTTCTACATTTAACCTTTGCCTTTATGTTTTATTTTTGAAAGTGAGACTAGAGCATGTTGCGATCATTTGTAAGTAGTTGAAACTTACTACAGACCAGCCTAATCCCTTTTAGTTCCCTTATAGACCTGCTCTTCTGGTTTCTGTTTCATTGAAGATACTCAATCAAGCCTAACCTTGAACCAGAAGATCTTAGACTATAGTACAGCAGGCATGTAGCAACAAAATGCGTTACGATCTGATGTTACTGTCTCTAACTTTGTTATGGTACAGATCACTCGGTAAATGAATTCTTCCTGTTTTCACAGGTTATCCGGCAACGTCATCATACACATGTCTGCAGTCAATATAATAGTCTAACATTTTTAAGTCTAGTTACAGCTATAAATAGAAAGCAAATAAAAGGTCCACTCTCTTCTACAACAATATTTAGAAGCCTTTGTAAATCCTCTTCCGATCCTGCTAATAGAGAAGTATGATCTGCATATCTTAGATTTACATTTCTTGACAGCTTGAGCTCTTTTGTGACAGGAAACAACAAAGACAACATAACCTTACTGCGGATGACGGAAGATAGGGACAGGTGGAGAATCATGATCGCCGATGTCTGTTCCAGACAGGGCAATTGAGAGAGAGAGAAAAAGGTCCACACTTTCTTAGCATGACGGAAGTTCTTGAACCATTTCAAACTTTTCATGTTGTATAAATCGTTTTCTTATCTCCCCAAACAACTTGATGGGTTGAAGAGGGTATTTCAATTCTTTCAACTGTAACTATAAACATTATTGCACGGAATTTATGTGAGGAAGGTTTCACGTAAAGATTACCCTTAACATATTACAGATCGGGAAGTTTTCAGTCTCAAAGCAAACACGCCGACAAGAATTAGAACAATATAAATCGCCTCCTGACATGCGTGTTTCTCGTGAAGAAAGTTTGGCTTGTCAAGCTTCTCCACTTTTTCAGACGTGACAAACCTTACTGGGAGGCTGAGTCTTGTCTGGTCTACTGAGCTTCTTGGAGCTCGTGGCACAGACAAACTCCAGTGATTTGATAGCTTTTCTAAACGTTTTAGAGATATTAATATTTTCAACTCGTAAAATGTAAACGGAGATTGTTTTATGGACCAGAATAGTTTTAGAGGATACTTTCCTAAGATTCCGCCTGCAAATAATGTAACCACGTAAAAAAAAAAGGGGGGGAATGGCGCTACAGAACACAAACATTCAAATGATTCTTTCTTTGGTTTTTTTTTGGGTTTTTTTTTTTTTTAATGGGGGGGGGGATGTTCTTTTCTTTTTCTTTTTTTTTTTTTTTAAAATCAAGATTTTAGCATCAGAGTACATTGTAAGAGGGTATCTGTTTCGTTTTAAGAAGGAATTCACTATATGCGAGCCCGATATAGCAGACAACTCACCTGGCTCTCTCCACGTTCTTGATCTCGTGATCCAGCCTGGCGTTATGGCGTGCCTGGTCCCTCAGCTGATTGTCATCATACTCTGACCTGGCGCCGGCCATGTGGACATGTCAGACGAGACAGTTATGCATGGGCACGAGTTTAAATACACAGTAGGACCTGGACAGGGAGTGCGTGGTGTACCCTGGGTTCCAGGACCTCCCCAAGGATTTTATTAGGAACACGAATGTATTGTTTTTTTCACACTCTTTGAAGGTTGACATTTACAGCAGTATAGCAATAAAATTAGAACACGGATATGCCTTGAAAGGATCTCTCAGTGATTGTGTGTGTGTGTCTGTTTGTCTGTCTGTCTGAGTGTGTGGGGCAGAGAGTGTGGATGTGACAGTGAAGGGAATGGTGCAAGAAATAAGCAGCTGATAGTAATGAGTTTTAGCGATATAATTATGGGCCTTATCTTATTGGAACAGAATATCAGAAAACGGAAAAAAAAACATTCATATTATGGAATAGGTGGAGAAAGAAAAACTATTTTCATTGCACCACTCTCTACTGCATTTTCTAAATAAACCATTCATCTATCACCATCTGATAAAAGGTAAGCTTTTGCCTATCATTGATAAAACTATTTATTGCTTGTAAGTCACTGTGACCAAGCAGTACTCCTAAAGAGCCAAAAGCCCTAGAGTCTCTTACAGAATCTTGGACGGGGAGCCCCAGACCAAAGCAAGCCGCACCCTGGTTGCCCGTGGGGTTCCACCGTTTCTACCTCTACTTGTTTCTGTCAATGCGCATCTAGCATTAACCCGACTCTCTTATACAAGAGGTGATTGTAACACGCGACCTAACTACTTTTACTGCAGCTGCATCATTACAACCACTACCACATGCTCCTACCTCTGCGTCCGCTTCAGCACCATCCCCTGGTACACTGTCTTGCTGGTGTTGCGAGTGTCGGACGGCCGTGACATCTTCCCACTCCTGCCTCCGCCTGCTTCTAGAGATCAAAGGTCAACAAGGTTGGAGGTGAGAGGTCAAAACACGAGTTTGACCTGTAAGGGTAGAGAGACACAACAGATAAGCTCACCTATAAAGAAACATTGACTATTTAATGCTCTAAAATACAAAGAAATTTATTGATCCATTTTTAAGTCCACTAGCAAAATTAATGCCTTCTCAGATAAATAGCGAATGTGTATTTCATATTTTGCCCACAGTTTCGTGTGAAGATGCGTTTATTGAATTGATTAATTCGTGCCATCTTGTCATCACTATAGCGTGGCTGGCTTGCTTGATCACATAAAGATAATAGATTGAGACGTCGCTAAACGCAACAATGGGAATTAAAAAAGCTCCCCCCACTTTTCAGCGACACAATAGACCATACAGCTTTTGTTCTTTGCTGGGTGGTTGTGCTGTGTGGAGAGAAACTTCGATCTTAGGATGTGTTGGGAAATTCTGGATTCAGTTCATTAAGATGTGATATTTCGCCTTTGTTGTAATGAATTCCAGGTGAGGACAATGTAAATCAATTAAGTTGAAGGTCATAACGCATTCTTGTGGGGGGTGGGGGTGGGGGGTTTATTCCTCGCATCTTAAAAGGCCTAATCCTTGTTCCATTAGTGTTGATATACTGTTATCTTGGGTCCTCCATAGATATTGTTTTTCTTTTTTTTTTTTCAGTCTGTTTTTGTTGTTGTTGTTGTTGTTGTTGTTGTTGTTGTTGTTGTTGTTGTTGTTGTTGTTGTTGTTGTTGTTGTTGAAGTTACAATTGTGTCCTTAGATTCTTACCATGTTTGTGTTTCTAAAGAGAATGTGTTTTTTTTTGATTATATCAGCATCCGCAATAAAAACCTATCTCGTCGACTCTCTTACTCAGCACGTTCTATCAATCTAAAGATTATTTTCTGACGAAGTCCCTATGAGCTTTTAATGAAGAAATCCCATTTAATTTCCAGAAGAATCGATAAGCTTCGTCCATCAGGACACTGGATAGTTTTACTGACAGAAGCTATGCTCAGTGAGACGCTCCGTCACTTAGCAACCAGAGACATCATTAACTAAATCTTTTCTGTTTTTCTCTCCCGAAAGATTTCCATGGCCGGGCGAAGCTTCTAACAGCTTTGTGGTGGTATTAAAGTACGTTGTTTGGTTCATTGAGTTTATTATTAGATCAATAGGGCCAGGAAAGCATCAGAAAGCGGAAAATATTTCAATCCAATCAAATTAATGAGAGAGGAAAGAAAGATATCGCAAGGAAATAGTTGAACACATAAAATAAATCTATAGTTTTACATGTTTATGACATATTGGCGATAACTTTTTAATTGTTTTCACTTTTTTTTTTTTTTCAAGATCTTGATACACAGCGGACAAGCTTAGCAGATTTAGCAAGCAGGGAATGCTGGGTAACTTTTAGTTTAGCCGATTACTAAAATTATTGATTAATTATTTTTTTCTTTTGTGGTGCTTCTAACTAGTCTAACCAGAGACAATCTACTACTGCTGCTACTACTAGCTGCTGCTGCTGCTACTACTACTACTACTACTACTACTACTACTACTACTACTACTACTACTACTACTACTACTACTACTACTACTACTACTACAACTATAACAAAGATTAACAAAATTATGCAACAATGGCATAGCAAATTGCATAACAACAGAAATAAATAAAAAATATACATATATATGTGCGTGTATGTGTAATAAATCAGCCCAGCAACGACATCACCATAATAGCGGGATGATAAAACTCCAAAGCTCAGTGACAGACGCCACCAGCCGAATATCGGATAGCTGAGACACATGGAAGGGTTTTAGAGCTGGACTGGCAGTGGCTGTGGGCTAGAGCGATCTTTACAGCTTCTTTATAAGCGGGTTCGAGCCGTGCACCGTCGGCAGGCGAGTTTTCAAGGCCTTTTCTATCTAGTTCTGCCCTGCCTGACGAGGCTAGTTTGATATGCAACCAGCCTACAAATAACAGATCTCACTAACCTTGGACCAGTTCCAAAAGACTTTCCTGCAACAGCGGAATACAGAATGTTATTTCCTCGTTAAGGAGGTAGGCCAATCTCTATCATCAGCGAGTGGAATTAGTAGACAAACAGGAGAAAAGAATAATTGTCTAAAGCTGAACAGAATATGCAAACAGAGAGCGCCGTGGTTAATCTGCTTTAAGTGTTAATTAGCGTCGCAAGCGATGCTATTGGTCAAAACATTTTATGATAATACCAATGCTCAGAGGGAGATTTTCTTAAGTCAGGATAAAAATTGACGTAAGATGTCGTAAATGAAAAAAAAATTAAAAGGAAAGTGTTAAAAAGAAGTAAAAAAGAGAGTATTTTCTGTCATCTTCTGGTTGCTGCTCAGAGCTGATCAGATTCAATAGCGGAGGATGCGTCCTTGATTTGTGACATCATAGTGTTTGGGCCAACATGTGACGTGTGTTAGTCACCTCAATAAAAATTAATGTCTGAAGCCATGACTTATGGTACAATCTTTATTGTAAACGCGGGGTCGATTTATTTTAGGACAAGATTTTGAGTGCACAGAGAGTGGGGTGTCAACTATTTTTAGAAAGGGTGAGACAGGACAAACTTGCTCAGACATAGATATCGCACTATTTTTCAAGCCTTTCTTCATTAAATTTTGCTAGGATAGCTCTCGCATGAACAGCTTAGGAGACGTAATATCATCACCAGGCTGACAAAAGCAATGACTGAACAAGGTTTTTAGTTCGGCAACGCCCGGATTAGATTGGGCGGGTGAGATAAGAGAGTAGGTCTTAGATTTAGACGGTAGATAGCAATATCCGGGCTCTAGTGGCCTTAATTCATAAAGTTATAGATCTAGGGATCTGGATCTGGTATCCTGTGGCGTTTGTAAGGAAAAGATAAGCCAGGTTGGATCGCGTTACTTCCCCTGGCTTTTTTCAGGGTGTGTGTGAAAGGGGGGGAGGGGAGGGGGGGGGGGGGGAAGCATGAGTTTTCAGTTAAATTGAGAGGGAAAGAGAAAGACAGAATACGAAAAAGTTTTTGTCATTTTTTTTTTCGCCACTAACCTCACACGAGTTTGTGGGTATCACATGAAAACCTAGGGACAAAGGGATCGCATTGGATAACATTTAAGATTCCCTGAAAGGTGGTTGGTGTATAGAATATTAATGCTAGATCGAAATACAACATGATCGACAAAACAACAATAAAATGTAATCAATCAAAAGTGATCGATTCTTCCAAGGGGTCGTTTTCTAGACCACGGTCAAAAGTATTGAAAGATCCATAGTTTAAATTTTTTCACGAAACGATTCATTATCAAGAAGAGTTTGTCCGATGCAAGGAATATGAAGTTAGCTGTTAGTGTTGGGCACTAAACTAGCCCCCGTCGGGCGAGACTGGGCTGGGACCATGAAGTGTTAGGTCTTGGCGGTGGGACCACTGTATGAAACCCATCCACCGCCATGATCTAGAGCGTTAACCTGTGCGCATGCGTAAGATCTGTGTTTCTTGTTGATTTCTATGATACGGCGGGTGTCACAATGACACTTTAGGGCTGCAAGTTGTGTCAACTGTTTCGATATGATTGATGAAATATTTACAAACTGTTCCATAAGAAGTTAGCACAATAATACGTGTCAATTTTGCGTGTGATTGTGCGTGTTTGTTTGTTTTTCTAGTTTTTCTTTTTCTTTTTCTTTGGTGATTGTTTTGTTTGTTTGGTTTTTTTTTTGTTGTAGTAATTTTTTTTAATTCTTTTTTTTTGTTTTGTTTGTTTTTTTGGTTCCTTTTTTGGTGTTTTGTTTTGTTTTTTGCTGTTTACTTGTTTGTCCGTTTTGTTTTTGTTTTGTTTTTTTGTTGTTTTGTTTTTTTGTCATCATAACGATATTCTCAATGTTGCAAGGTGTATTTGTGAAGCGCAAATCCATTCCTTACACAAATAGCGCGGAAGCAATTACTAATCAAGACTAACTTGGGAACTTCTGCACTTTGAAGAAAGTTAAGAATTATATTATTACCGCTGTTCCAAGTTTTCTGTTTCCCATTTTTTCCTACTTAAGAAACGCTGTTGATTCTGAAGTGATCTCTCTAGCTATCTTCAACCCTAGAGACGCTTAATCTCTTTCCGTTGGGCATAATGATCTAAGAAATTCTCCATTTTAAAGGGAGGAACCGATTTAAAAATTTTGTGTTATTGATGGTTCCACCCTCTACAAAATATATTCGGGTTATCACATTGCAAGTAGTCGGTTATAAATAGTGCGTTAATACAGAAAGGTCAATTTGTCTAAAACACAAGCAATGCTGGTACGTGATTGGTGGGTGATGCTGAAAGACTCAAGTCGCGCAAGGATCCTATAGTTCAATGTTTACCTCCGTCTTGATCTAATATGACGGTGGCGCGGGGCTCACTATGTCAATGTAAAACCTGCCATGCATGTTAATGAATCTAGTAGAAGATCCAGCACACTGGACATAGGTGGACATAGGGTATTTTTGGGCGGGATAAATTGGTCAGTTCTGATCATGTGCCTTCTTCATTCGTTTAACCTTTTATGGCAGCAACTGTTGAGTTACTATAGAGCAGGGAAATGATTCTGCTTACTTTCAGTGCCAGAGGCCAGGGCTAGGTACGATGTGGCCGTAAACCTCTATAGTTAAAAAGATTATATCGCTGGGAGCGAAGCCTAAGGATAGAACAGGTTATTTGAGATTCGACCAGACAGCATAAGCCAAGATTCGAACCCCGGACTTCTGTACTATCAATCTAGCCCTCTACTGACTCCCCGCAGTGGATTCGAAAGTGAAAATCTAATGCAGCTTTGAAAGCGATTTAATCAAACATGTTTGATTTTTTAAATTTCACAATACAGTAGGTAAAAATAAGGTTTTTCCCTTCAAATCAAGCCTTTAGGTTCCAAACAACAAGAATTTTCAGGAAATCTTGTAAAGAAATCTACATCTATTTATAGATCCTTTTCAACGTTCACTGTCAGTGTAGATTTGAATAAATGCGCAGTTATAAATTCTCGGAGGGTAATTTTTACTTAAAATTTCAACGTGAAAAATGTAGGGCTGGCTCGAAGAGAGGTCGTCCTAAAAAGTTGGATGTTGGTTGAATCAAAGACTGAAACAATTATTAGAACTGGGGGACAAAAAAGGTTAGTAATTTGATTATTGTTAAACTAGATGGACGCCATAAATATGTAATGGAAGTTTGGGTAGGAGAACATTTGGAGGTGTTTTAAAGAATACACACGTCTAGATCTAGTTAGACTTGCAGTGCTATTTTACGTAGAGGTATGCTGCCTAGTCTTTTAGGTTTTTAAATCTAAAAAATTAGAGGCATTTTCAAGTCTTGATAGTATTTTTTGTTGTACGATTCTTTCCCTGTTTATGCGCTTGGTGATGAATTTCGGTATTTCTTAGCATTGGAAGTCACGTCAGGGATTTTGAACGGGTTCCGTTTCCTCTGTAAGGACGTTGTTGTATCATCTACAACCAAAAACTTGCAGATAAGTCTCATTCATTCTGGACACGAAAAAGAACACAAGTCGCATGAACTTCAACCATTTCGTCCTGAATCCATTCATTAAACAATACCCACGCTGTTTTCTGTATTTTGTGCTTTCTCTCTCTCTCTCTCTCTCTCTCTCTCTCTCTCTCTCTCTCTCTCTCTCTCTCTCTCTCTCTCTCTCTCTCTCTCTCTCTCTCTCTTTCTCTCTCTCTCTCTCTTATGTTGTTTTGCTGTTGCTGCTTTTCGTTGGTTTAGTTGTGTATATTTGATTTTTTGTAAGGTTATTTTTTAAGAATAAACCCCACCCTGTTTAACCGTACATCAAGCAAAGATTTTATGATTGAAATTGTTGGCCAGGTAAGAGAGCGAAATTATCGAAACTGTAAAGAATAAATCTGTTAACTTAAGAGGTAAGCAAAGTAACCAGGACACGCTTGGAGCTGTTTCGAGCGCTGTGCGACAATTCGAAAAGCCGATAAGATCGATAATAAAACAGGAGTTATGATTCAGGTTCTCGGTATTTTCACCTCTGTTGGGTTAGATTTGATATATATGATATATTCTAATGCGGGCGCCCAAAACATCTAAACTATTCTCCAAATCTCTGAAGTTTCTCGGCTGTGTTAGGACTGAGACCATTTGGGTCGAAACTTCGAAGATCGCTAAAAAGATGTGGGAATAGATATTGGGAGGGGCGAGTGTGTGTGTGTGTACAAATTTACTTAACTATATTTGGTTGCAAAGTTTAAAGTTTCAGGAAACCTATCTAGCATCCTTTCTGATCCTTGCTTCTGTTATAAAAGCTATCACTATGAGAAGTGTCAGTTACCCGGGGTGAAGGAGAAGTCTCAGGCGTTTATACAACTTTCTCTGCCAGGATTCCATAACAATGAGAAACTCCTGAACATTATGATTTATTGTGTCGAGAAAGATAGGGTTTTCGTGGTCTTAAAAATTATGTCACCCTGAGTCCAATCCATGGCTAAGAATTTCACTTAAAGGACGATAAACACAACAGAATTAGTCCAAATCCACGGGTTATC